>JANHFM010005758.1:8390-20701 GCA_032468115.1 Grayia smithii | reverse complement strand
TCTGTAGCAGCGTGATGGAAAAGGGAACATTGGTCTTACCTGAATGTTCTTTTTCATCACGCTGCGTAGGAGTTCAAGCCCGCCCTCGGTCTCGGCTTCATGGATCGGACTAACCTCTATTTGACTGTTTCAGAGTTCGTGTTTGTTTTGCTGTTTTCAGTCCTTTCGTTAATCAACTGGAGTCTTCAGGAAGGAGGAGGGACTTTTATACTCCAAAAAACTCAGTCTCTAGCCAATGGATGACAGTTATTACCCACTGATTGAACTCCTAAGCAGCGTGATGAAAAAGAACATTCAGGTAAGACCAATGTTCCCTTCCCATGGATGAAGACTGGAATGAGATGAACAGGGATTCCGTTTTTTCGAAAGGATGCAGTTCTTTTGATGTATCTGCGGAGAGCCTCCTGACATCCAAGGTATGCTATCTTTCTTCCAAGGGATGATTAGGTCCTGGACAGAAATAGGACAAAATGACTTCCTGGGCCCTATGGAACCAGGAGTTGACCTTGGGCAGGAAGCAGGGATCTAACCAGAGAACCACCCTGTTCGAATGGAAAATACAAAGATCTTCTTGTAATGATAAGGCTGTCAATTCTGAAATCCTCCTGGCTAAAGTTGTGGTCACAAGGAAGGCAACCTTAAGGGTCAAGAACCGGAGACTGGTGGTCCTTAATGGCTCAAATGGTGTGGATGTAAGTGCTTGTAGCACTAAGGCCATATCCCAAGTGGGATAACGATGTACCACAGGAGGCTTCAGGTTAGCAGCCTCTTTGAGAAAGCTGCGGATCCATGGATGTTGAGTAAGAGATTGTCGATTTACACAGGTCAAGACTGGACAGTGCTGCCACCTGTCTCCTGAGTGTGTTGGGAGACAGCGCCTTGTCTAATCCTTCTTGCAGGAAGTCCAGTATCTCCGGAACTGATGCACCTAAAGGGTCAATGTGTCCTTTAAAGCACCATTGACCGAACGCTGACCAAGTTGCATTGTAGATCCTATTTGTTGAGGGCTGTCTGGAAGCCTGAATAGTCTGAATCACCCTCCCTGAGAGCTTGTCCTTCCTCAGGAAGTTCCTCTCAAGGGCCAGATGGTCAACTGGAGCCATTTCTCTCTTTGAGAGAAATCCTGTCCCAAGGAATTCTCCAGGGACGGGAGACTGAGAGACTGACCAGGTCTGCATATCATGGGCGTCTGGGTCAATGTGGGATGAGAAGAAGGATCTCCTCCCTCTCCACTAACACATTCCTCAGATGACCCTCGGGATGAGGGGGATTGGAGGGAAGGCGCAGAGCAGACACTGAGGCCAAGGTCTGCAGAGAGCATTGGCTCCTTCTGCCCCCAATGTTGCAAACCTGGAAAAGAACCTTGGCAACTGGGTGTTCATTGGATGGGCAAATAAATCCACTATCGGATGGCCGAACCTCTCCGATAGTTCTTTGAAAATATCTGGATGCAGGTGCCACTCTGATTGGCCTATTGTTGTCCTGCTCAGCCAATCCGCCTGCATATTTGTCGTCCCTGATATGTGCTCTTCTCTGATGAAGAGCGTATGACTCTCTGTCCACAGCCCTAGTCTCTCCACTTCTTTCATAAGGGATGTGGAGCATGTGCCACCCTCCCGATTTATCTGTAGCCTTGATGGCCACATTGTCTTTTAAAATGAGAACGTGGTCCTGGGAAATGTGGACCTGGCATGATTTGGAGTCTATCACCGCAGCCAGATGGAGAAGGCAGGTGGTGGGAACCAGATGGCTATTTATTGACTGAAAATCCATGCTCTTGGAGAGTCCAGAGTACGGTCTGGAGATCCTTTTCCGCTTGAAATGGCAAGATTGACCGTATCAACATTTTGTCTAGATAACACTGTAACTATACGGGAAGTGATCTGATGTTTGCTGCCACTGCTGCCACCAGCTTTGTGAAGGTTCTGGGAGCCAACAACAGGCCGAGTGGCAGGGTCCAGTACTGAAAGTGGCACCCTGCGTAAGAAAACTGGAGAAACCTTTGATGGAAAGGCTGTATGGGCATATGTAGGTAGGCCTCCTTGAGGTCTCTCGATGTTAACAGATCTCCTTCCTTGATGCACCCCAAGATGGATTATAGCGACTGCATCTTGATTATAGCAACCCTACATGAGTGTTGAGTTTCTTCACATCTAAAATTCCTCTCCAGCCCCCTGAACTTCTTCACTAGGAAGAAGATTGAATAAAACCCCAGTCCCTCTTGACCTTTGGGAACTGGTTTGATGGCATGAATGTCCACCAAGTGTTTGACCTCAGCTTCCATCAGGTTTCATTTCATGATGTTCACGGAGACTGGACAATGGATGAAGGATTTGGAGGATTGGAGAGGAATTCTAGTGCGAGGCCCAGTCGCAGTATTTGTAGGACGCACACATCTGTTGTGATCCTTTCCCATTGGCTTGCAAAGAATTGTAGTCGACCGCCAATGGGAGAGTTGGTGTGGTAGTCATTTTCCTCGACAAAATGGCCTGCTGCTGGACCCCCGAAAGGGCTGCTTGGCCGGAGGCTGTCATCTTCCTCTGTCACGATAGATAGGTCTGTCAGGAAATCAGTTGGGTCCCTGGGAATAGGTCCACTGAAACTGTGAAAAATTAGATCCTGAGTCAGCTGACAGAAATGGTTGCCATTGGTAATAACGTGAAGGCCTACAGTCTGCTCGCCTGTGCATGTAGGGCATAACCTTCTGTTCTTATTCTCTATGAGGATAGGATCCAATGCCTCTCCAAATAGATTAGCACCCTTGTAAGGAGCTGAAGCCAACCTCCACTTGGAGCACATGTGTGCCTGCCAGTGGCAGAGCCACAGGAGGTAACATGCTGTAACAGTGGAAGCCAGGGCCCTAAATGTAAATTTAGCTACATTAAGCATCGCATTGGCTGAAAATTTGGTGGGAGCATCAATTTGTTTACATCCTGATGCAGCCTGGTTTCTTCAGGAGGGAGCCTTGCTTGCATCTGATGAAGCCAGATCAAGGAAGCACGGTTAAAGAAAGAGGCCACTGTCGCTGATCTGATCGCCCGGGCAGCCACCTGATGCGTCTTGCAGAGGGCCATTTCCACTTTCTTATCCTCAGCCTTTAACCTCTATGCAATGTCAGTAGGCAGTATGGCTGAAGATGTCATAGTTGCCATTGGAGCATCCACTGTCGGTAATTGAAGGAGCTCCTCAAGTTCGGGTCCTGCATTGTAAAGTCTCCTGTCATTCCCACTAGGGGCTGCGAGGGAGCCAGGTTGGTTCCATTGATACTGAATGACATCTAGGAACAATTTTAGAGAGGGAATGACCTCATGTTCTGGGGTTGGCTCTAAAAATAGCCCCTCAAGTGGATCTGGAAGGCCCTGGGAGTGTTTTACAGAGGTTTCTGCAACTCCCATATTTGTTGTTGTTTTGGCCTTGTAAAGCAGTATTTTGAATAAACAGGAATGAAAGAGACCTGTGAAAGCAGTTCGATCAGGAGTCAGCTCCTCATCATCAGAAAATTCCTGGTCACCCTGATCCTCCTCTCTAATCAGTGAATCTGGCCTGCACATAGATGGGTGTGGAGAGGGAGGTTCCAGCAGTGATGGCATATGGGCAGGCAGTTGAGCATGCAGGCTGGGTGGCGGGGTGAGAATGGCCCCTCTGTTGCAGGCCTGCTGCTGTCTTTTCATATAGCCTCTGAAATGAGGTTTCTTATATCCTGAGATAGCCGGGGTCCCTGGGCCTCCTCTGGGCAGAGCCCAGCTGCTGTGGGGCTGAACCTCTAATAGTAGCAAGCCTGAGTCCAAGCTAGTAGTTGCTGGGCATGATAATGGAAGAAATTCCTCTTCATAGACTGCTGTGAGGGCTGTTTGTAGCTCCCCAGCGCCCTCTGGTGACCACTCTTCTTGCTGAGCCTCACTAAGCTGAGGAAACAATTCAGGTTGCAAAGAGCTGGGAAATAACTGCCTCTGTAAGTGAGACAGTAGGTTCCCTGGGCTCCTGGGCCTGCTGCTGGGCTCTGGAGAATTGTTTTTCTAAGGCTTTCTGGTGCCTCTTGGCATCCTTATCCATAGCAGCCATAGCTCTCTTGGACAGAGGCTTCTTGGAACTGTCCTTTGTGATGCTTCCTTAGCAGCTGCCCTGGTGTTGCCTAATCCCCTGTTCTATGGGGCCTGGGAGGTTCTGCCGGGCCTTTGTTTAGGGACAGGTTTCTCTCCACCATTTTGCAACCATCCACGCTTGTACAGACCAGCCCAAAGTCTTCCTGCCGGTCCTGGTCACTCTGTAGGGCCAAGGGTAGTGGTGGTCACACCTGGCTGAGCAGGGAGGGCCAGCATACTCACAGATGTTGGGGAAGTCAAAGCGTGAGTTACAGCAACACCGCTATGCCAAAATCCAAGCCGCGCTTGCCAGGAATCCAAAATGGCATGGAAGCAAGAAATCTGACTCCCCAAATGCCATGCACACCAAAGCAGACAATGAGTCCTCAGAGTGTGGCTGGATGAGTCAGGCAGTGACTGGAGCGACCCAGCAATCTCAGGGCTATATAGGTGGTGGCGGTTATACTGGCAGATTGGGGAAACCAATGCACTCACCAGCAGCGTGACCAGGTGGAAGAAGGAGGTGCCCACAGAAATGGATGATCCCCGAACAAATGGGTTCGCCCCAGATTCGCTGCCTCCTCTCTGAGGGCTCCTGGATGGTGGCAGTTGAGCCAGACGAGCAGGGGCAGACCAGTGCACTCACCTGCAGCGTGCTGGGCCGAAATCAGCAACTGAATGCTGCAAACCGGCAAAAAAGCTGTCGGTGTGCCTGCTCCTCTTAATTTTGTTTCTACTGTGTCAAATTTGAAGAATCCAAGCTCTAAAACCTGTTGCTCAGATCTGTAGTTGCTGGAGAAATTCTTTCCACGTCTCTCTCAGCTAGACTGAGTTGAAAAACTGGAGCACAATTGAGCAGAGGAGGCATGGCCAAGAAAGTTCTAGCAACTCAGACTCTGGCAATTGGATTGAAGTCAACCCACACTTGGATTCTCCCAAGCAGCACACTGGAGAAGCTTTAGATTGCATTTTTAATTCATTTGTCTGTTCATTCCATAACATTTAAAACTTTTTCTGAAAGCTTTATGCTTGTGATATTTAATATATCCTAGTTACTGAAAGTTAATGTGTAACATCTGAAATGACAAAAAAATTACAACATTTGGTTTTCAGTTAAAATCTTCATGGAATTAGGAATATAAATTTTAAGTGAATTGTGATAATTAATTAATATAGTTAAAACTAAAACAAATTATATGAATTGTTGATGTTTAAATTACTTTTAGATTATATTATATAAAATCCTTGTATATAATATGTGTGAAACAATAGAGAAAAATTCTAGCAATATGTTGACGGATGTATTATATGCAGTCCTTGGGTTATCACAATGGTTGGGGCCAGGCTTAATGTCACTAAGTGATGGAGACAAAAAGCATGACTTCACATAACTGCATTACTTGGCAACAACAATCAGCAATCCTGGTTACCATTGTAAACCCAATATTCAAGGATGTAGGGGATTGGAAGTAGAGTATTGCAGCGCAGTAAATGTAGAAAATTTGGGGTGTGGGACACGTGAGTACAGGAAGGATGTGGATGGCACAACAATAGTTTAGGAAAGCCAGAAGGACTTAACAGAGTGACTTGTAACCTTGCCTGTCAGTTTCCCCATTGCTTTTCCTTATGAGAAGTCATAGGGAGATCTCAAATGACAATCATATGATTGTTGGGATGCTGCAACTGTCATGTGAATTAGTTGCCAAGTAGCCAAATTGCAAGTTGTGGTGCTGCAACAGCCAGAACTTTGTGGCCTGAGTGTTGTTAATACTAAATTTCAAGGATAACAATGCAAATAAAGCAAAACCAGAGAGAGATCAATGATAAATCTTAACATACATGTTATATAATTATATAATTATAACTGTACTATGTTAACCGTAATTGCAACAATACAACAACAACAAAAAAGGAAATAAAAGAAAACTTCAACTAAGTTTCTACAATTTTTTCCATATTATGGCAGTCTTTTCAATAAAATAAAAAAAAATACTAAATTTCAATTTCAGTTGGTTACTGAACAGGTAGTTGGTAAGTAAGGACTACAATACCCTAAACTATGAAGAAGAAACAATATTGTTGTTAAATGGTAGGTAAGAATTTGCTTTAAATGGCATTTTTAGAATAGAAAATAAAAACTATTTTAAAATAGTTTTAAATTTTAAATTATGGAATTTTTCACTCGTCCCTTTTTAATTGTAATGTTTTTGTCGTTGTTTATGTCTGTAAATGTTTTTTATACCTTTATTGTTTATTTATGTTTTATTGTAAGCCGCCCTGAATCCTTCGGGAGAAGGGCGGCATAGAAATAAAATAAAATAAATAAATAAATAAATAAATGAATAAATAAAATAAATTTTATTAGACTAGATGTCCATTAAAGTTGAATGTTTGTTAAAATGGTGTAAGGTACATAAATTCTGCATGATGCACTTAAAATTTATATAATTTTGTGCAGTTTATGTAAAATGTATGAATATTGTCTTGATTTATTTGCCAAACAATAGACTGACTCTTATTTGAGAATTCAGACTTTGTCCATTGCAGTGTCTTCTCAATAGAGAACGAGGTTTTACTATGCTGCTAAAAAAGTAGAGTTTAGTTTTTTTAGCATTGTATACATGACTCATAAAATTAGAACTTCTGAAAAATCCTTGAATATAGAAAACAAGAACCTTCTGTTTAGTAGAAAGATCTGATTGTTGAAATACTCAAGTTCACTAATATATCCTGTGGTTGTATGGTAGTACTATTAAGAGTAGGTTGTAACGGTAGTGCAAAACAATATAAATAAAACTGGGACCTAATTTTACTAGATTCTGTTTACTTTATCAGTGTAAAATAGATGGTCTTATAAAAAACAACAAAAACATTTCATAATCCCTTTCGTATGTCTGCTACCTATGTTATTAGTTGAAGTGTGATCAAGATGAGTTTGAAAGATAATATCCAAGCAAGATTTTAGTCTAAAAGAATATATTCCCATTAAAAACTTGTAATTTCAGAGTCAGACTATGATATGAAAACATGCATAATAGGCATTAAAACTGAATGGAATAATAATACATTAGAACCGTGATGGCGAACCTAAGGCACGCTTGCCAGAGGTGTCATGGAGCGCCCATTTTGTGGGCACACGAGCCATTGCCCCAGTTCAGTTCTGCCATGCATGCGTGCACACTTCCCACCAGCCAGCTGGTTTTCGGGTGTCTGCCATGCATGCGGGGGGGCGCAGGGCGCGTGCACAGGGCCATGCATGCTTTGCATTTTGGGGGTGCAGCCACACTTTGGACACTTGGTCCAGAAAAGGTTAGCCATCACTGCATTAGAAGAAGGAAACTAGGGATTGAGGTCCATTTAAAAATATTTTTAAATTAAAAATATTTATTTTTAAAATATTATTGAATGTTACCTAATGTAATTCTGGATTTATCTGTAAGTAATGATTTGCCAAACTTTCTCTCACTGATCTAGTATGTTTTAATAACCTTCAGGCATAATTTCTGTTTTTCCCTATGGAGGCCATGAATTTTCAAATTAATAATATGGAGAAAATTTTTTTGTGTGATTCAGTGTGACACACAGATGTGTGAAAGTCTTCTTCCTGAGACCTTGGACAGCTGCTTTCATTCATAGTAGCTAGTACTGGCATGACTTGTTAAAGGCAGGATCATAACCTGTTAAAGAATTCTCCTGATATCATCTAACTAATTATTCTTTATGTTAAAGGGTTTGCTGCTGGCCTCTTCCCCCCACCCTACAGGATGGTATGAGATTTGAAGGAAGACGATGCATACAGGTAACTTTTTAAATTTCAAAAATCTGTAAAAATCTTTTGGGATTATTTATACTATGTTTTTATTGAATTTTAGCTCATAAATAGCTATTTTTCTGTTATAATTAAGCTATCGTTTAAATAGTTTTATGTACTTATGAAGTCAGTTGGAAACAGACATTGAATTCAGTATATTGCTTAGTACAGAAATTTAAGTTATTTTTATCAGAGTTTGTGCAGATATCCAGGAAAGGAGAATTCATTGCCACTCTTGGTAATTTAGTTCTGTTGTCAAATTGTTATTACTATGATCATTTATTTAAAAAAAACATTCATCTCCAATCTGGCTACTTGTAACTTAAAATTCTGCGTCATACCCTCTAGGAAGTAAAAACAACTTTTGATCTTTTCCTATGTGAGGTCAAATGCATAACTAATTTCATCAGTCTCTCCATGTAAGATTTAAATTTCAGTTCCTTGATCATAGTTATTACCATACTTTAAAGTTTGTCTAGTTTGTTTGAATCTTAAAAAAATATAATGATTGGAATATAGCATATGTGGTGGAACCTGTTGTTTTTAACATGATGTTGATGTGCCACATATTAGTTATCACAGAACATAGCAATGTCACACCCATGACACTTTCAAAGGGTATCTGGTTCTGTGAGACTCCAAAATTAAAAAGGAAGATAATTATTAAAAATAGTGATTGAAATCATACAAGAAGAGATTTCATGAACGTTTTTTGAAATATGAGCTATTTAAAAAATAATGGTCTATAAATTTATTCATGTACCAGATCAAAGGTATAGAGATAACTATTCCATTCTGGACTGTAAGCATAATATACCAGTTCTGAAAGCCCTTCAACACTCTACAAATGCAGATTTAGTTCATTGGATGTGGTCTATTATCGTTTAATGGTTACAGAATCATTTAATAAGTAATACTCCATTTGTTGGCTGCTGGCTGCAGTAACCCTGTTTCTTCACTTAATAATGCTAGTATATATTTTATTTTATATGTTTGTAGATTAACTAAAAACTTTTTTAAAATACTAATCTCCAAGATATTTAAAGTTACTAAAGTGGTATATCATTGATAAAAGTATATTAAAGTGGCAACTCTGACATTTTGAAAACAAGAGTGTTGGAAGTATTCAGCAATAAATCTGCTTATGGATTATATACTGTTTTTAGCTATGGCTATATAAAAGTTCTGACAAATAGTGCTTACTTTTATTCTTACTCTGTGTTAATAAATACTCCCCTCCCCTCAAATGATTTAAATCACACCAAAACATTACAAAGTGGTTAACAATCCTGCAGTCTGGCATATTTTCTACTAAAATTAATTTGTAACTATCCCAGTAAAGTTTGAAATCCATGACTTTGTGATAAACTAAATAACTTGGTTAGTATATTGCATGACTCTAGGAATCATAAGTTACATGTTAAATTACATGTATATTAGATGTAATTCAGTTTTATTTTTTTATTTGCTATCATGAACTTTTGTAACATTAATATTTAAAATATATTTTACAGTATCATGTTTTATAGTAAAATTCCTTATAGTAAAATAGTGGAATAGGAGAAAAATGAAATGCACTATGTTGTAGTATATTTGTCTTGCATTCCGTTCTTTCCCCCCCCCCAAATAACTAGAAAGGACAGAAATAGATGCTAATGTTGCTAATACAACCTCAACATTAGATCATAATACATGTGGCATCTTCTAATTTCATAATTTCACTATGCCTCATTTTCCCCCCTTACATGGGAGAAATATATTAAGGAAAGTAAGAAGTGATGTCTGCATTTCCTGACTAGGAACCATGTCTGCAGGTCCTGGCTGGGGCTCTTCATTTGGGCCTCACTTCTTCCTCTTCAGGAGCAATAGAATATGGATAAAGTGGACTTCCGACTTGGACTTCCAGCGCTGATGGAGCAGGATCTGCGACCACCGTGGGTCCGTTCCGAGCTCTCCCTGTCATCAGAAGCCATAGCTACCTTGGAGGGGGAGGCCTTGCAGGTCGAGGGGAGTCACATCTCCCCTCCCTGACTCGGAAAACCTCCTCATCCGAAGACTAGGAGCAGCAGCAGTCAAAATGGCTGCCATGAAGCCGAGGAACAGCCAGAAACACAAGTTGAGCAAGAGGAGAGAAATGCTGAATGGTGTGTCAGCTGGGTAAGAAAAGATTTACAGCTGCAGTTGGACCCCCCCCCCCAGGATATTTAAGGGGAATACTTTTTAGAACAATCTGCTACAGCAGTGTGTAATTATTGTGGGGGAAAAATATGCTGGAAATTTAAAGAAGCAAAACTCTGTTTAAAAAGAAAAGCAAGTGGGAAATGGAATCCCCAAGGTAAAAGGCATGATATTAAGGCATATTAAGATGCTGGAACTATAAACCTACCTTTTCTTCAGATAATGGAGCTACAAGACTAAGTAAGCAAGAAAAAAATAAAACTGGCTTTTTCAAAATAAAAGTACAATGGCACCAGAGCCAAAATAAGAGTAGAGAGGAAGCAAAGAGCGCCATCTGCTGACGATAGAATTTTTGTGACAGGAACATTGAAATGGAGGGAAATAACTGCTGAATGGTATATATTTACTTTTTAACCACTGGAGATTGGAATATTTAAAAAAAAAGAATTGGTGTCTAGACCCCTAAATACTACTGAATGCATAAAAACGACTTGAGGAGTGGAAGATCACTACAGTAACTAACCGATTTGACAGTATATTGATGAGACTTTTAAATTGGATTTGGAGGTCTGGTTTCTGAATGGATGATTGAGGAGATTTAAACAAAATTGAATTAATGACTCAAAATAACAAAGACATTAAGGACCTTATCCTGGAACTGCACAAAGATATGGTGGAAATATAGGATCGTATAGATAATAGACTGGAAAATTGTATACAAGAGATGAAGAGCAAAGATCAGGATAAGAAGGAAAAAATGGAATTATCAACTGGAATAGAAGGTGAATCAGAATTGAGAAACCAGCAAACGTGATAATAAGGAGGAGACATTATTAAATTTAATAAGACTTGAGGAATTAAAACAGGGAAAAAAAACTTCAAAGGATTTAAAAAAGAAATGGGAGAAACAAGAAGAGGCATTGAGAAGAGGATTTAGAACAAAAAGCTCTCAAACTGGAGAAAAATAGGGCAAGGTGGAAAAATTAAATTATGGATTCAGAATATAAATCTCAAGGTAGATGGAATGGAAGACTTAAGAGGAAAACGGGAGACAAGTTAAGAAAAAGGTAGGATTAAAGGAAGGGATGTGGATAAGAGATAATGGTTAAGGGGAAAAAGGGTTATAGATATGTTATATGGAAATAATTATATTAATATAAGAAAGATATGTTTGAATGATGGTATTAAAAATGTAAAAAATATAATTACTGTGTAGGCAAAGTGAAGTAAATATATTTAGGTGTATTATATAAATTTTAGAATATATAGAAAGGAAGAGTTAAAGAAATGGAAATATGAATGAAAAAACAAAATATCATGTCCTTGAATATAATAATATGAAAGGGGAAAAAAAGAAAAATATTAGTGGAAGTTTAGAATGGAAGGGTGTAAAGCAAATGTATTACAAAGTCAAATAAGTTAGGAAAAGAAATGAAAAATAGATATAAAGAATGAAAATAGTGAGAAGCTTGAAATGTGAGGATGTAAGAAACTGATACTTAGACAGTATGCTGTCTAATTAATGAAGTGAAGTTAGTATTAAAAGAATATTGTACTTGCATATAGATTTGTGATTAGAATGATGTGTATAACGTGAAGATTAATTAATATGAGAGTATAATTATGATTATTATTAACAATATATGTTCAAGTGATTTAAGTCTCTTTTCTGGATTTTTGAATATAATTTAAAGAAGCTGTATGGTTATAGTTGAAAGAGATCCTAACTAGAAAATACACCATATTTTATAGGTATTGGGAATGCTATATTCAACAACGAAAAGAGAGGGAAATGGAGTGGGAAAAGTAGGAGAAGAAGTGAGGGTAAAGAGGGTAAAGCAGAGAGGGAAGTGGAGGGGAGGAGGAGAAGACTAGAAAGGGAAGGAGATAGAAGTAGAGAAGAGGTGAGAGAGGAAATAGGGGATGGGAAGGATTGTTGCAAAATGGGTGGAATATGGTGTACAGGAGAAAAGAAAACAGACGGGCAATTTTGTATTTTCGTTTGAGGGTTATACTATTGAAATTAAAATGGAAGATAATATGAGTGCCAAAACACATTGGTCTAGATCAGTGGTTCTCAACATGTGGGTCGGGACCCCTTTGGGGGGGGGGTGTCGAATGTCCCTTTCACAGGTGTTGCCTAAGACCATCGGAAAACACATATTTTTCCATCACGCTGCTTAGGAGTTCCAGGCATGGGTAATAACTCCTCTCATTGGCTGCTGACTGAGTTCTAAAAG
>JANHFM010005754.1:49289-59831 GCA_032468115.1 Grayia smithii | reverse complement strand
TCCTTTCCCTATTTTGAACCAATCAGTGGTTCCGTGTCCAGTTCTCACTGTTGCTTCTTGACCCGCATATAGGTTTCCCAAGAGACAAGTAAGATGGTCTGGTATTCCCATCTCTTTAAGAACTTGCCACAATTCGTTGTGATCCACACAATCAAAGGCTTTAGCATAGTCAGTGGTAACTATTTATTACCAAACCCAAATTATGAAAACTCAGCTCATTATCGTGCATTATCAAGGCAGCCTTTATCCGGTAATTTTTTTCCACTATCGCGATTTCATTTTTGAAGCCAAGAAGACCTCAAAAGTTAAAATCAAGAGGTCACATACAAACAGCCACCCACATCTTTCTTGTGACTCCACTGAACAAATGCAATAATTGAAGATCTATTTCTATATTTTTGAGGAGCTGCAAGGTTTTTTTAGGAACCGGTCAACTCTTAAAGAATCAGAATTTTTCTCTCAAATTAGGCTGGCCTCCTTGGCCTGCCACATCTGACTTGACAGATGTTGCACACTTCTAAATTCAGATTTATTTGCAGGACTTCTATGGAACTAAAAGACCGTAATAAAATCTGCCACAGGTTGCATAACGTTGGTTACTTCCAAACAAATAGCCAGATAGGAACTTCAGCAAATTGTTTTGTACCGTAGGATTGTTTTCTTACCGTATAAAATTATCGTTTCGTATCAGCAAGAGGTGTTGCAGTATAGAAAGGAAGTAGTTTTCTGCGCTTGTATCCTTAACGGTATTCCACACTAAATTAAACACATCATTTGCATCAGTGATCAAATTAAGGATAAAACATTTCAAATGGTTTGTAAAGTTGTAGATCTGATCTTCTTTTCAAGACGTATTTAGATTTTTGCTGAAATGAGGTAAAAAAAATAAAATAAAATTCAATCGGTGAGAAAAACTGATTTTGTGTTTTTGGCCACAAAATGAGTCGTCTGCCACTAACCAATTTTGTTCCAGAACTTCTTGGAACAACTTAGCAATTCTTAACAGTATATCCACGATCCTAACTTTTAACTACCTACAGATGAGAATTGCCAAAGTTTTGGTTGACCATATAAATCAAGGGTGTTACATGCAATTTCACTGAGAGTTGCATCAGGGTTGTGTTTGAACTTGGGAGGGCTGGGAGTGGGCGTGGCCATGGTAGGCATGAAACAGGACTCATGTTGGGGGCACCTATGGTGACCAAGAGCTAATGCAGGACTTCCCCGAGACCTTCCCTCACTCTCATTCTAATCTTCCTTCCTTCCTTCCTTCACTGGCAGATGCACTGCAGGGCGGTCCTTTGCTGTTTCCAGGCCGGCTCCGCGGGCCAGATTTAAGCACCCTGCAGGCCGGGTCCAGCCCACGGGCATTGAGTTAGACACCCCTGATATAAATTGAGTCAACTAAGAATCAATTGGATTATTGCAACGCGCTTTACATGGGGCTACCCATGAAGAGCATTCGGAGACTTCAATTGGTCCAGAATGCAGCCGCGCGAACCATTGTGGGTGTCCCTAGGTACACCGTTTCACCAGTTCTCCGCGAGCTGCACTGGCTTCCTATCAGTCTCCGGGTGCAATTCAAGGTGTTGGTTATTACCTATAAAGCCCTATATGACTCAGGACCAGGTTACCTTCTCAATCGTCTCCTACCTTGCATCTCCCTGTGACCAGTACATTCCCACAGGGTCGGTCTCCTCCGGATTCCTTCAGCCAAACAATGTGGGATGGCGGGTCTGCGGGGAAGAGCCTTCTCTGTGGCAGCTCCAACTCTCTGGAACCAACTACCTCCCGAGGTCCGGACTGCCTCCATCCTACTGGCCTTCCGCAAAGCAGTTAAAACCTGGCTTTTTCGGCAGGCATGGGGCCGTTGATCTCGCTATTATGATTTAGCGAGATCTGGCCCCAGATGTGATATGGATGTTTTTTATGATTCATTATTTTAAACTTACTTTTTTATAACTTTTATTTGTCCAATGTTTTATTGTGATACTTTTACTGTGAGCCGCCCAGAGTCCCTTGGGAGATGGGCGGCATACAAATTTAAATAAATAAATAAATAAATATTGTTTTTTATTTTAAATCTACAAAATAAAAAATAGTTACGCAAAATAACATGAATTATGTATTACATTAAAATGACCTTGAAAACATATCCTAATGAGTAGTATCATGATAATTCTAATTGTATTTTTGTTTTTGGTAGGTGAATCTGGATTGGGAAAATCTACACTAATCAACTCATTATTTCTGACAGACCTGTATTCTCCAGAATACCCAGGACCTTCACATAGAATTAAAAAGACTGTACAGGTTTGCATGAAAAAGTATACCTTCTATTACATTCTTTTAGATGCTAGATTGAAATAGAAACATCAATTTTATTTATTGGTTCAGTTAATTTTTAAAAAATATTCATTAGCCAAAATTCTCTGATCAGTTTTCAATAAACAGACTAAAATCTGCAGTCTAAGAATATGCTAAAATCAAACCAGGTACAAAATAAAAAAATATAAATCAGGCTGCAACCTAATACTCATTCAAAAACTATGAATTAAAATACAGTTAAAAGTCACCTGTGTTAGATGAAAAGGCAAAATAGAGCTGGAAGTCATCTTGAAGGCATGACAACCCATATCCTTGAACAACCTGTCCTAGCAATTTTATGTAGGTATTAAAAAGCATGGAAGATAAAATGGTGGCCTGAGGGATACTATAACCCAACCTGTCCCTAATTCTTTTTGCCAGACAGTGAGATCAGATCAAGTGAGTACACTTTGGTAGGCTATGTCATGAGTAGAACTCAGAATGCATGCCTGGATATTCTGGATATTCCCCAACCCTAAACATGCTGATAGCTTCCACACTTCCACAAGGAAGCTGTTACCTGAAAATAAGACCAGTCCCAAAATAAGCCCTAGCTTGATTTTACATGTGCACATAATATAAACTCTACCTCACCTGCTCCATTCCACTGTCTGGTTGTATAAGGTGGGGTGAGGCGCATGTGTAAAAACCAAACTAGGGTGGGGGTAATGGAGCTGTCCCATGTGTCCGAACCCACTTACCTTAGAACCACCACAGTCAGGTCTCCCATGAACAGACACCTCCTGCCTGAATTCTTCTGCATCTGCTCACAGACAGACACCACATGGCATTCTGTTGCAAGCACAGCATGCTGTGGCTGCTGTTCGAGGCAGGAGGCTGCGTGGCTCATCGTGCCAGTGTCATCACCCATGGCAGGAGGACACATGGCATGGCATGGGTGCAGTTCATTTAACTATCTTGCTTAGTGACATAGGTTACAGTCCCAATTGTCATAAATCAAGGACTAACTGTAAAAACCTGACTATTGAACCTGGCTGGAGAGGTAGTGGTGTTTGTTACATGAATGTCTAGAGAGGTTGTTGGTTCCTGGTCAGGGAGGGAGAAGAAAGTCCATAGTGCTTCTCTTTATATAAGATCCAAGATGGAAAAAAGAGAGATTGGGGAAGGACTGAGCAGAAGATCCTTTCTTCCCTCAATACAGGAGAGGGTATTCTGCTGACCAGATCCAGGAGGAGTTAAATCACACTAAGCAGCATATCCAGCATAGTCTTTTCATTCTCTCTTGAGAAGCCTAGAAACCCAGAAAAGGAGACTAAATACTTCTAAATACTTATTGTAAATAACTCTACAGTATATTGCAAAAATGAATACAAGCCTCCATCCTCTTGTTTTTCTATGTTAGTAGTCATCCGTGCAAACCAAAATGCAATTCTAAAAGAGCCCAGTCACACTGTGATAAAAGTCCTAGAAAATGCTGAAACAGATGCACCTCCAAGGTTACTAAGATAGTGATCAATAGAATAGAATTGCCCAAATGTGATTCAACACACAAGGAATTTGTCTTGGTGCATATTCTCCGTCTTGGTTGGAGACATCAACCAGGCGTGGATTGTGCTCTCCCATTCAACTAAAGGACTGAGCCTGTCAAAATTGATTTAAGTCCCGCCTCTGTTCCTGGGATCCGCTTTTTTCTCAGTCCTTCAACGTGACTGGGTGTGTTTGGAAATTCTCTCTAATTGCTTATATTTGGGCTTTTGTGAGTAGTTGTGAATTTATTCCTCAGATTTTCTTCCTTTCCTTTCTAGCTTTAGTGTAATTTCAGGTCTTATTTTAATTTTTTCTGGGGCTTCTGAGTTTTCCATTTCTAAGGGAAGTTGATTTAATTCCTTTTAACAGTTTGGGGGGCTTCCCTATTCCCCTTTTAAGTGGGGAGCGTTTGTTTTTTATTTTGGGGGATTCTCCCTCTGTGTTGTGAAGCCTTGCTTGTTTTGCGAGCGTAGGAGGTTTTAGCGGCTCGTGGAGCCGCTTTTCAAGCTGCAGCGGCCATTTTGGAGCCGTTTTAAAAGGAACTTTTTTCCTACCGGTTTTTTTTCTGTTATTTGCGGCGATGGAGGCTGTTTGAAGGCCCCTGACTTCACCATTGTTATCGGAACGGCTGTGAGTGGACCCTGAAGAAGGGCACGATCCTGACTTTGCCCTGCAGCATTCTACTGGCCATTGGACTGGATCTTGTGCAGGGGCGGCCATTTTAATTACCTCAGGGATCGTTTGTACTCTGACCGGCCTTTTTCTCCTGGCTAAACTGGATTGATTATACCAAAGGGCAGCTTATCAACGTGGGCTACCTGCCTGATTGGCAGGGACTGTGGGCCGTAACAGAAGTTTTGTACTTCTGACAAATTTCTAGGCGGTGGCAAATTCCCGCCAAAATCGTGCCAGTTTTATTCACAGCCAGCTTATTCAGACCCTTTGGCCCAAGGTTCTGTATTACTGCACAGGAGTCTTGCACTCCACTGGGGACCCTTGCGACCTTCCACAGTCGCACCAAGGATCTGGACTGTTAGATTTGGGCCCCACGGTTGAGCCTGAGGGCTCTGGCCAGATTGCGTTCTCCCAGTTCACTGGGATCGCGGCCTAGGAGCTTAGTCTCCAGATTGGAGGAGATCACACTGCATGTTTGAAGTATGTACTCCAGCAGTCCAGAGCTTGTAATCCTTGGAATACAGGATTCTGCTCTGTATTGGGAGTGACACATCCTGGACATAGTCTCTGCTGGCACGTCCTCCCTTGACATTTAATACTGTGGCTGCATCATTGCTGGCTCATTGCTCTATATAACGCATCGTTATGCCTAAGGCTCAGTGTAAAACGAAACATGCAGAAGGTGCTCCTGATCCAGAGCTGCCTCGACTTCCTCTTCTGCTGGCAGACCTTCTCAGACAAAGGTTTTAGGACTCGAAACTGACAAAGGCAGAGCCAGTTCCAAGCCTTATCACAAATTGAAGGCACTAAGCAACGGCTCATCAAGGCATAAGCAACGCAGGGATCTGGCCTTGCAGAAGCTCTGTAATAAGGCTAGTCGAATGTCCACAGTTCCTGCGCCTGCGGGGGATTCTGCACCTCCCCCTTCTGCTGCACAGGCTCTCTCACAACCATCAGAGTTGTCCATCGACCAGGTATCCTTATGGGATTGTTCTATATCTATGCCCAATCAAGATATATGGGGTGGCCAGTCAGAGCCTGCTCAGCCTTGCCAACCTTCAATTGTGCCTCTGGACCTCAGAAGGTCCCTCAGCCTTGCCCGCATTTGCCTACAGACTTGCATCACGTTTTAGCGCGGGCTATTCAGACTCTCGAATCTGCCTTGCAGTCGTCTCCTCGGGGATCTGAGGAGGATGTGGTTTCAGAACTGTCAATGGATGGGGCTCCATCTTGTGCATCTTCAGAGCGAATGCATCTGGATCATAGTTCGCACATTGACATGTCTGAGGTGGCTGATCTCATCGAAACGGACCTTTCCAAGGATGAGGACTTGGAACCGGAGCAGCTAGCTTTCACTGGCCTTTTTCCGCCCGCAATGTTTAAATCCCTTTTGCACAAGGCCATTTTGGCATCTCAACTAGAATTTCCACAATGGGAGGATGTTTCTTCTACTTCGCAGTCATCTACAGGGCCTTTGTTTGCGGAAACCCGGTGGTCAGTGGATGTGGTTCCCATACCACCTCTTTTCCTTAACGTAATTAAGAAACAATTCTCGGCTTCTGGTACGGCTCCTCTTCCGTCTAGCCCGGACAAGCGTCTCTTCAACATTGCTTCTACTATGACTGACATTCTACAAGTCCCTTCAGTAGATGGTCCTGTAGCAGCCTTACTCCCAAATTTGGCGATGGCGGCTGAACCTGAGGAGGGACTTCGTCCCGAGGAGCGCCAGTTGGACTCGACCTTGCAGCGGACCCACCTGGGATCAGTGTGGTCCATTAGATCAGCGGCTATGGCATCCTTTTTTAATCGTGCAACATTGGCTGGCTGAAGCAACTGCGTTCTCGTCTTCCGCCAAAAGATATCCGCACGCATCAGGATTTAAACAAAATTATTGCAGCAGTCCAGTTATCGGCAGATGCGACCTTAAATTTTGTTCGCTTTGCGGATAAATCTATGGTGACGTCAGTAGCTGCCCGCCGCCTTGTCTGGTTGCGCCATTGGCCTACGGAGCTCCGTCGGAAATGGAGGTTGGAGTCATTTCCGTTTGAGGGAGCAAAACTTTTTGGAGCGGTCTTGGAGCCCTTCCTCTTGGAGCCCAAGGAGAGACTTAAGATGCTACCTTCTAGTCATTGTAGATCGGACTTTTCTTACCAGTCTGCCTTCCCTAGGCCATATTCCCGGGGCTCTGATTGGGATTCAGGTATTTCTCGTCCTCAATCTTTCCAGAGTGGTAGGCAACAGGGTTCCCAATACCGAGCAGCCCATGGCAGACCTCCCGCGGGACAACAGCCCTTTCGAGGGGGAGAAAGTTCATTATGGCGCCAGTGCTAATTCAGAATCTGATGGTCCCATCGGTGGCCGATTGGCTCTATTTGCCGATCGATGGGATCTTTTAACATCAGATTCCTGGGTCAGGGATATGGTAAGATCTAGTCTATCTCTGGATTTTATCCCTGCGGTTTTCGATAATATCCCTCTGGATATTATCTCTGCGGTTTTTTATCCGCTGTCCAGTCTCACAAAACCCGTGTAGGTGGGTCCTGATGGAATCGGCAGTGCAACACCTTCTGGACCTTAGAGCTATCCAGGAAGTCCCTCAGGACCAGGTGGGACAGGGGGTTTATTCCCTTCTATTTCTGGTGCCTAAGTCCTCGGGAGGGTGGAGACCGATTTTGGACCTAAAGCGGCTTAACCGCTATGTTGTTTATAGATTATTCAAAATGGTTTCTTTACAATCTATTTTAGCTGGCATTTGGAGGGGTGACTTCCTCACTTCCATTGACCTCACTGAGGCATATTTGCATATCCCCATTTTGTTTGCTCATAGGCAGTTTTTACATTTTTGTTATAATGGCCGTCATTACCAGTATCTGGCGTTGCTCTTTGGGCTGTCTTCAGCTCCACGTACTTTTATGAAGGTGTTATCGGTTTTGATTGGTCATCTCAGATCTCGACCAATTAGGGTGCAGAGTTACCTTGATGATACATTAATTCAATCGTCTTCGCGTTTGCAGGCATTGGACGATCTCAAGGTAACGATGACATGCCTAGATAATAATGGGTTTTCCATCAATGTCGGTAAGAGCCATTTACAACCTTTGACCCAGATTGTTCATCTAGGAGCATTTCTAGATTCGGTACAGGGTAAGGTGTACCTGTCCCTGGAGAGGAGGGACAGCATTAGGTCCTTAGTCCACATGGTCCAGGTCCAGAGGAAGTTCTCGTTGTCACTATTGTCCACCCTACTGGGGAAGATGGTTTCGGCCATACAAATAACTCCTTGGGCATGTCTTCATCTTCGGGACCTGCAATGGTTTCTCTTACCTTTTCAGTGTGTAGGTCGAGCGTCATCGCAGGCAAAGGTGCTGGTTTCTCCTTCAGTATCTTGCTCTCTCACATGGTGGAGATCTCCGGCCTTGGACGAGGGGCAGGATTTCATCGCATCTCACCATCTGGTCCTGACGACCGATGCCAGTCTCTACCTTCTGTCCAGCTTCGCCCAGGGCACGCGGTCAGCCAGGGAGTCCTGAAGATCAGTTAATTGGCTGGAGCTCCGCGCTATCTACCTAGCTCTCTGACAGTTTCGTCATCTGGTTGTTGGATGCCACGTGTTGGTTTTAACTGACAACTTGTTGGTGAAAGCTCATATAAATTGCCAGGGCGGCAACGATCCACCACATTAATATGTGAAGCTCGGCATCTGGGACTGGGCGGAACATCACCTCCTCTCACTGTCGGCAGAGCATATCTCCGGGGAGTCCAATATCATGGCAGACTGGCTCAGCCGACAGACGCTCGACCAGTCCGAGTAGAGGCTCCATCTGGAGTTGTTCAGGCAGTTGATGGCATGTCTGGGAGTTCCATCGGTGGATTTATTTGTGACCCCACTCAACACACAGCTGCCCCTCTTCTTCTCCCGTTTTCCATCTCGGGGCAGAGGATGTTGATGCTCTATGGTGTCCGTGGCCCAGAGGGCTTTTATATACGTTTCCTCCCATGCCGTTGCTTCCTCGAGTCATCCGGAGGATACTTCAAGAACGGGCAGAGATTCTTGTGGCACCCTATTGGCCTCATTGGTTGTGGTTCACCAATCTGATGTCATCGGTGGTCCCACCCTGGCACCTTCCTGTTTCGGCGACAGCACTCAGCCAGGGGGAAATATTCCATCCAGAGCCCCAATGGCTACAATTGACCACATGGAGGTTGAGCGGCGCGCTCTAAGGGTGGACAGTTTTTCTTCTTGAGTGATTTGGACACTCTTGGCATCCCATAGGCTGTCCACGAACTGTATCTATGCAGCTACTTGGCGGGCCTTTTGTGAGTGGTGTGGTCCACGTGCTGTAGAACCTCTGCGAGTGTCTATTCAAGTGATTGTGGACTTTCTTCAGGATGGTCTGGATCGAGGTTTATCACCTAACACTCTGCGTCGCCAAGTAGCTGCCTTGGTTCTGATGTCTCGCTGCATCCCAAAGTTTGCCGTTTTCTCAGAGGAGCGACCAATTTGCACCCACCTGCGCTTCAGAGATATCCAACCTGGGACCTTTGTTTGGTGCTGAATTTGCTTACGGGTCCTCCGTATGAACCGTTGCGGTCCACCAGTCTATGTCTGTTGACACTCAAGGTGGCCTTCTTAGTGGCGATCACGTCAGCCAGAAAGATATCTGAGATTG
This sequence comes from Grayia smithii, assembly GCA_032468115.1. Classification (NCBI taxonomy): domain Eukaryota; kingdom Metazoa; phylum Chordata; class Lepidosauria; order Squamata; family Grayiidae; genus Grayia; species Grayia smithii. The sequence continues at coordinate 50,631 of JANHFM010005754.1, read as the reverse complement.
CGGCACTATCGGCCCGTCCTGATATCTGCATTTTTCATATGGACCGGATGGTTCTGAGACTCGACCCGTTGTTTATCCCAAAGATAAATTCAACCTTCCATCGCATTCAGGAACTTATTCTGCCTAACTTTTGTCCCAATCCATCCCATCCGCTTGAACATCGCTGGCATTCACTGGATGTTCGGAGGGCTTTCCAAATATATTTGAAACAGACTTCCACTATCCATCGATCAGAAGCTCTATTCATCTCCGACTTCACTTGGATGCCGTGTATCTTCGTCTACTATCGGACAGTGGATTAGGAACACTATTGCTAAAGCTTATGACCTTCGCTCTCTGCCGCAGCCAGGGCATATTATGGCTCATTTGAGGCGCAGTGCAGCCACATCAGCGGCCTGGGCTACCCAAGCCCTTCTACCTATCGCACAGCCTTCCAAAACATAAATCATCACTGGATCTATTTTTTCCCTCCTAAGATGCAGGAGTACCAGAGAAGTAAGTATGGCTTACTAAAATGTAGGACCTGCTGCCCAAAAGTAGCAGAAGGGGAATCAAAGAAGAAGGGATTACCTTATTCTCCAAAGCACTAGAGGGCAGGAGAAGAAGTAAAGGGTGGAAGATTTTCAAAGAGAGATCCAACCTAAAACTAAGGAGAATTTTTCTGAGAGGGAGACAATTAATCAGTGGAATGGTTTGCCTTCAGAAGTTGTGGGTGCTCCTTTACAGAGGTTTTAAAGAAGAGATTGGACAACCATTTGGCTGGGATGGTATAAGATCTCCAGCCCTGAGCAGGGGGTTGGAGTAGAAGTCTCACAAAAGGCTTTTCATGCTTTAGGAATTACCAGAAAAGTAAACATCTATCTGTTAGAAAATCTGTTTATATAAAGCACCACACAAAGCAAACAAAGAGTACAGCCACCATGTGCTTTACTGCTTAACTACTGTGTTTCCCTGAAACCCTGATAAGACACTGTCTTATATTTTTTTGAACCCTGAAATAAGTGCTTGGTCTTATTGCCATGCGCTCAAAAGCCTGATTGGGCTTATTATCAGGGGATGTCTTATTTTGGGGGAAACAGGATTCCTAACAGATTATGGGCTCAGAGACTGCATCCAAGTATGAAACAGCAGCATAAACAATCCAGTCATAGCCAGTGACAGCAAATGAGAGCAACATACAGCAATACTATCACATGGATATCCACTGAATTTTTGACAATGACAAGATGCCACAAAGAACATTCCTCGATTTTTATTTTTTTTTAAATTTCCACTTATATCCCACCCTTCTCCGGAGACTCAGGGTGGCTTACAATTTCAAGCACAACTCAATGTGCTTAGC
>JANHFM010005753.1:16161-30042 GCA_032468115.1 Grayia smithii | reverse complement strand
AAAATTTGGGCTCTTGGCAACCAGCATGTTATTTATGACAGCTGCATTGTCTCGGGGTCATGTGATCACCATTTGTAATCTTCCCAGCAGCCTTCTGACAAACAAAAGTCAATGGGGGGAGCCAGATTTGCTTAATGACCATGATTCACTTAACTGCAGTCATTCACTTAACAATTGTGTGTGTGTGGGGGGGGGGGGAATTGTAAAGTGAGGCACAACTCACTTAACAACTGCCTCTCTTAACAATGGAAATTTGGGGCTCAGTTGCAGTCACAAGTTGAGGACTACCTGTAGTCAGGTTAGAGTCCAGAAATCAGTTGGCCCAAGTCTTGAATGAACATGGTGCCAAAACTAATAGCTTTACTTCTGATTTGGAACATTCTCTAAAATTTGTCTGTGTCCTCACCATAGGTGATCCATGTAAGTGTGCAGCACTGTGAAACCCTTTCCTTTCATTCCAGCTGCTACCATCTCAGCAGTTGTCATAATAGCTGTTCCAATGGCCACAGGGGCTCTGCAAAAAGACAAGAAAAAGAATGTAACATGCTTAAGTCAAACTCTTACTCCATTTAAAACAGCTCTAAGACCAGTTTGTCTTCATTTGCATATCACACCCAAACCATGCATTTATTGATATTGGCTTTATGTTTTATCCTGAAAGTCAAAGTTAAAACCTAGAAGAAACACCAAAGTTCAAGGGTTATGACACAGAGACAAGGTGTAACACTGTTAAAGGAAAAATTAAAAATGCAATTTCTGTTCTTCACTTTCTAATCCACCTGTATTTTGTTCAATGCATTATCAGGTTTTCAAATACATTTGCTACTCTTGTTAACATTTGCCCTTCAGATCTGGAAGATCTTTTTGTAATAAAAAAAAGTAATAAAAATAGTATAAGGCATTACCCTAAAATGAGAAAAACCAAAAGCCCTGAATTTTCCCTCTTAAACAAAGAATTGCCTATTTTTTATAAACAACACAGAAGTTCAAGAATCTGCTTTTAACTAGGACGTGTTTTAAGACAGAAAGAGGTGCTTCTACCTTTCAGCTTTGCTCTATGCCAAAAGCACATCAACTATCTCTGATACTACACAAAAATGTATACATACAAAGCCTGTGATCATCTTCCTTCTTTGCATTTTTCTTGCACATAAATTGCAATAATGAAACATGCTAGACTTGGGCACTAATTGAAGCTGACACTATTCCTCCCATACAGTTGTGGTTTTCAAATTCCAGTGCTACCGGTTCGCTCATGGACACACGTGTGCTTCTGCGCATATGCAGAAGCTTCTGCGCATGTGAAGAGATGTCTGGGTGGAGCCTCTTGCCGCCGCCACTACCGGTTTGCCCGATCCCGGGCGAACTCGTAACAACCCACCACTGCCCCCATACAAGCAACTTCACCAAAAAAATTCTTCAACATATCAAGCAAATGTGTCCAATATATTAACTCAAGAGACTTCTACTTGCAATATTATAAACATATGCAATCTGCAATGTTCTTCCTTCATGAAAGAGTAATAATTCATTGATAGACATTTGCTTTATATACAGAGAACTGTAGATTTAATTTCTGTGAAAAAGATATCAAGAAACTGAAAGCCTCTGCCTGTAAACTATTTCATATCATTGCTTAAAGTAAGTGGGAAGATGCTTCATTTATTCACAACTATGTACATTTCTGTAACACTGCTATAGACCTACAATTCTTTCATCTAAAAACAGATATAAGTTTTATGTTGGTTTGATCTGATGCTATAGGGACCAATAAATTTTGACTGGTGAGCATCTTATGTAATTTAACACAATTAATACAGCTGCCAATAGGATAGATAGCATGAAATAAAATGAAGTGCCAAAAATTTAAAATATCTCCAAAACACAGGAGATCTTGTCTTGAGATATATAAATATCTTTTTCTAAGGCGGTAGCCAACATTTCAGAATATAAAAATAAAAGTTCATTAACAAATCATTAACCTTTTTAGCATTAATTTTCTCTAGAAATCATACCTGTTTTCCATTAAGGTAACAGCACAGAGAGTACCTCGATTTATCTCTGGAAGACCACATTTGGGAATTATAACTCCTGGAAGCATTAAGTCTATAGTGAAGAAACATAATATGTTCAAGAGAACAAATATTTAAGTAACCTCTCACAATTTTCTGTACACAATTTTCTGTACACAATTTTCAAGCAGCAAAATATTACACCAGTAATAAAGTGCAAGATACATTTCATAGCAAGTATCATCTCTTCAGCAATGTAATTAAAACTTATCGGCATAATCTTTTATTTTATCGAAATCTTATTTTGGCTGTGATCTTCATGACACCAAAAGATATTAAGTTCAACGTCATGCCTGAAATCAAGTTTTACATTAAATCTGTACTATGCAATCTGTACTTTGAAATAACTTTATTCTTCTGTTCAGTTATGTCTGATTTTCCAAGACTGCCTAGGCATGTTCCTGCAGTTTTCCTAGCAAGGTTTTTCAGAAGTGAATTGTCACTGCCTACTTTCAAATAAGCGTGTTCAGATCAATAGTATTACAAGCCAAATATTGAAGGCACATTCCATAAAAAGGCAGATTTCAATCCATTTCCTTACCTGCTCCTCCTACTAATTTGTGCATCACAGGTGGCCAAGTAGAAAAGGCAGGAAGAAGATGGGGATAAGACCACAGAGTATACACTGCCCCAAAGAGAAAAGAAAATGTTAGCAAATATTAGCAAATGTTTTGCTAATATTTCTCCTCAGTCTTGTATAATGTAAAATAAAAAATAGGAATTATTAGAAAAATAAAGGGCATAACTCAAAAAACAATCACTTCATTAGCATTAGTTTTAGTTTACCCCATACAAAGGACTGAGTACAAAATCTTTAAAACGTCTAAGTATAACAATGGAAAGCTGACATTGATTAGCTAAATCTGTACAATCATGTTTCCTTCTGGTATAAGTATCATGGCTTATTTAAACTATAGTTGTCTATTACATTTGAAGAAATGGTGATACCTAAAACTTAGGCTAAATAGATTTACCATAATCAAATGGTAAATGTGGAGTGGTTTCAAGTCAGAAAATATTGAACACAATAAAATACAGGTAATCCTTGATTTATGACTGTAATTGACCCTGGAATTATGGTTGTAAATTGTTCCAATCATAGGATCAGGCACTCCCATGACCAGAAATGATTTTCCAGTGTTTTTCACAAGGGTTAAACAAACACTGCTATTGTTAAGCAAATCCATTCATTTGGGTGGGTGTTTTTTTGCCAGACATTGGCAAAAAATAATAATAATCACAAATTGCAGTCATGTGACTACAAAATGCCATGACTAGTCATCAAGCTGACCCATCTAACATGCGGTCTTATGATTGTGAGGGTGGGGAGTGGTGATGCTACCTTTATGACAGATGATTATTGGTGATCAAGCATGAATTCCGTGGCTGTCATGAGTTTGAATGGTTTTAAAATGACCAGTTAAGCAAGGACTACCTGTATGTATCTACTACTACTACTATCATCACAATTCTTACATAGAAACTAAAACCCTAATCAACCTAATCATATCCTCCTATAATCAGCATAAATTCCTTCTTTCCACTCACCAGCAGATATACATTTTGATAAGAATTATAACGAACCATGTTTCAGAAATAATATATGCATCATGAAAAGCATGCTGCCTAAGTGCAATTAAACCTTTTGAAACTTCATTGCCATAACTAGGAAATATTGGACCACTGTTTGTGGAGATGGAAACCAAGGGTCAGAACGTTCAAGTAACTTGTTCAAAAAGAAAAAGAGAAACTCAAAAATTCTAAGACTCAATGTCAACTGCTCATTGGAATGTCTGCTGTACCTGTTGGATATAGCATTTTCTCCATTTCAAAAAGGATAGGATTTTTGCCATTGGCATAGATAGTGACAATTTCTCCTTTATGAGTATATATTTTAATAATATTCAATTCCTCTTTCATTGGCACAACTTCAGCCAGTTGTTCTGAAGTTAGGGTGGTAAATACTGCTGCAACATCATTTCGCAATTTCCTCCTGCAATTATTAATTTTATACTTGTTATTACATATCAAGAAATAGTCACCGCTGGAATACTACATCATTTAATCTGCAATTATCTATATATAAGATTATGAGATATTTTTAGTAGTACATTAATACTTGTTTTCTTAATATCCTCATTCTATTTATCCACTCAAGCAGTTTCTACAAAATATACAAATATCCTAATTATGCTATAATATTTTAAAAGTTATTTAAAAACCCCAAAGCCATTTTAAGACTGGCAAGCTATCCTAAAGCCTTTATTTCAAATCACAGTTATATATTCTATTCAGGTAGTCCTCAACTTATGACCACAGTTGAGCCCAAAATATCTGCTGCTAAGCAAGACAGTTGTTAAATGAGTTTTGCTCCATTTTACAGCCTTTCTTGTCACAGTTGTTAATTGAATCATTGCAGTTGTTAATTTAGTAACAAGGTTAAGTGAATCTGGCTTCCCCATTGACTCTGCTTTTCAGAAGGTCGCAAAAAGTGATCATATGACCTCAGGACATTGCAACTGTCAATGGAATTGAATTTTGATGTCATGACCATGGGGATGCTGCAAAGATTGTGAGAAAATGGTCATAAGTCATTTTTTTAAACGATCATTGAACAAATGGTTGTAAATCAAGAACTACCTATTTATTGCAATTTTTAATGGTAGAGTATCAATGAATTATCTATTTTGAATGGAAATCTGCTTCAATGATAGCAAATAGTCAATAAGATAACAATGCAGTTTGAAGAATACCAGTTTTAAAAAAAATATCAAGTATTGAGAGTTGAAGAATAATCTTATTGGTCTAAATAATACAATCAATTTCTAAAGTCTAATAACATAGATAAAAAGCCCAAATAACCCCTTTAACAAAAAAAAAAATGTTGAGTCAGATACTACAGTTATAAGAACACTTTATTATCTGAAAAGGAAAATCGATATATAAAAAACATTTCAGAAAGTTGCACAATGCTATACTGTCCAGTCTCTTTTGTAAATTGTTAATTATTCTAGGACTGTTTATTTTAAAGATAAACATTACAAAATTAGATAATTACATCTAATTTAATAACACATATTTAGCCCAACATTCCTTGCGATGCATACTGCATGCAGTGCTGCAGAAACACTCAGATCACTTTTATCTGTCGACCATCGATCTCTCCACGTAGCATGATGTCCGTAAAGAAAACGATCGAAGTTTGCATTCACGCTGAAGCAGGCATTTATTCGCTACAGAATTTCAAAACCGCGTCGTCATTATCGCGTAAAAGAGTCTTAGGCTTGCACACATAAAACTGCTCCTTGTGGTCGACATGAAAATATCCCCGATTTATAACTCCCAAGAATATAACGCCTTGAAATGAAAGAAAGCAAACTCACCTATCGGAACCTTTGATAGCGGTGTTGGATTTCACCCTGAAAGGTTTGACGAACATATTTAAAGAAATGCCAAGATTCCGGTTCTGGGAGAACTTGGAAATCCGGTGATCGTGGATTCCCCGGGAAGGGGAGAAATGCTTTAGAAAGGGGGACCCATCGGTGGTCTGGAAAGATCTGCATAGAAATCTCCCTTCGTTACATGGGCGCAGCCATAGTGCGGTACGGCAACAAAAAGAGTCCGTGGAGCAACTGCATGATTATGCCTACAACTGGTACGACTACTATTTCCTGCTCTGGTGACCTCAGCAGCAAAGATGCCGCAGTAGAATCGGTTACATTTCCGGCGGGGTCCAATTTTGCTTAGTTTTCGGCTACGCTTTTTCTATGGAGTAGGAGTTGAGACGAGTCTCCGAAATCGCTGCCGTTTCATTCTGCTGAAATTGGTAGGAGAAACTTATGTCATGAGCTGTTTGGAGCAACTAAGGAGGATTAAACTCTACTTCAGTGGGAATCTGAGAACACATATTATACTAATACTATACTATACTTATTATATTTATTATGTGTGTATATATATGTATTTTCAATATCTTCACATTGTTGTGAAGAGAATACAATTATATATATATATATATGTATGTATGTATATTTTTAAGTGTGTGTTATGTATATATATACACACAATATATTATAATATGTATAATATAACAATATAGGTGTTATATATTATATATTATGTATAATATTTTATATATAAACTGTACATTTATTTATATCCTCCTTTTATTATTTTTACAAACAACTCAAGGTGGCAAGCACACACACAATACTCCTTCCTCCTATTTTCCCCACAAGAACAACACTGTGAGATGGATTAGTTGAAAGAGAGTAACTGTCCCAAAGTGACCCAGCTGGCTTTTATGGCTAAGGCAGGACTTGAACTCATGATTCCCTCTTTCTAGCCTGCTAGAAACCATTAGACCAAACTGGCTTATAGATCAAACATTATTTGTATCTTTGTACATCATCAGAAATTTAGATCTCCAGAATGTCAATGAAATGTGTTGAACCATCTGTCCGAATAGCACTAGTGGTTGATAATATTTTATTAAATGTATTTGCTGCCCAGAATCGCTGAGAGCTGGGCACTGGGCAGCATATTAATGTGTTATTATTGTAATAGTTGGTCACATAGTCAATTATTTAGACTGGGTTTGGCATTTTTATCCACCTATCTTTATATTGTTACTAAGCTTGCAGAGCAGTAAGGATTTGGATCTATTTGAATATTTTTTTCAGTGTTTGGAATTCACACGACTGCCTTGAAGTTTCTTTCAAGCTACAATGTTTGTTACAAGCTACAATGACAGCCCATACATAATTCTAAATTTGTTTACCCTAATTTATAAACTAAACTAAATATTCCGAGTGGACTGAGTGAACCTAATTAATCTTTAGAGGATTTTTTGTTAATTTGGAGCCTGGTTCAACGTGTTATTCAGGCATGCCTCCACATACTATTTGATAGAAGTGTTAGAAAATTTATTTATTAATTATATTTATTTGCCACCATCTCACTATCTGAAAAAAACTATATAAATTACTTAGATTAGTGATAACAGGGGTATTGATTTTTAATTTCTCCAGGCAGTCCTAGAATGTTTGAAACACTCTAAATTGCAATTAGATATGAAGCATCTATCCAAGCATCTAATGGCAGTACTATAATGGCAGGATTCCATATCCCATGAACCTCAAAAATCTAAGTCTTCAGGCAGTAGCACAAAATACATTTGGAACAGAAATAGCATATAAAAGATAGAGAGTTAACAAATTGGAAGGTCCCTAAGTTCTAGTCCCAATTTTGTTACAAAACCAGCTAGGTGGCTTTGGGCCACTCATTCTTTCTCAGTCCTAAAAAGAAGATGGTAGCAAAATGAAGATTTCTGAAAATCTTTCCCAAAAAACTGCAAAGACTAGTCCAACTAATTGCTAGGCGTGTAGACTAACTGAATGTGTGCGTATACACATATGCACACAGAAAGCACTGTGCTGTCTACAAATATACTGAACCATCTCCACCTAGCATAACCATATGATAAGCATTTACCGTAAATTCCGGCGTATAAGACAACTTTTTAACCCATTAAAATCTTCAGATAAGTGGGGGGTTGTCTTATACGNNNNTCTTTATTTTAACTGGAAAAGTTGGGGGTCGTCTTATACGCCCAGTCGTCTTATACGCCGGAATATACGGTACTTAAGTTGCATGTTATACCTTTCCAACCATCTTTAGATAATGGAAACAGCAACCATATTAAAGTAAAATAAAACAGAACTAACCATAATGAATGACATCAGGATATTAGGGAATCCATCTTCAAAAGTGGAAAAAGATAATTTCTTTGATTATCCCAATAAAGCTTCTGATAACTTTAGTTATCTACTGCCTTCAAAATGGCTATTGGCTATATCTTGTACTCATCAAACATATTTCAAAGGATGAGAGGAAAGAACAGGACTGTGTGGCTGATTCTAGGGTATACATTTCTGGTATATAACAAGACGATTTACATAAACAACTACCTGGTTTTGAAAATTAATACTAGTACGTAAAATTCAATATTAACTTAGGAGTGCCAGGTCTTATTAGATCTAGAGCATGCTGCCCAGATGAATCATTATTAATACAATCCTGACCACATTATAATGAAGATAATTTAATTAGTTTCAGTCTGAATCCATCTTTGTAATTGGGTTTTGCTTGGAATTAGAATGACATAGTAATTGAAATAAATATGCTGATTTTCAAAGAATGTATTAGTGGAGATAAAGCAATATAATTTCACAATCTGTTTCACAATCATTAGAAAGATTTGTGATATTTTGGATGAACAGCTTTATAAGAGAACACATGTGAGAATCAGTTTGGAGTCACGTCTCAGGTTAGAAATCGGGAGACTGTGAATTCTAATCCCCTCTTGGGCATGAAGTTAGCTGGGTGACTTTGGGCTAGTCACTTTCTCTCAGTCTAGGAAGGAGTGAATGGCAAACCATTTCTGAAAAGCCTTGTCAAGAAAACTGCAGGGACTTATCCAGGTAGTCTCTGATAATTGGACATGATTGAACGGAAGAAAAAAAAACACATATAAAGGAAAATTCTGAAAAAAATATCTATCACGTTTAGAAACCATGTAGCTCCCTCACAGAGGGACTCTGGACAGCATACAAATAAAATATTAAAACATAAAAACTCTATATAAAATTTTAAAAGAGGCAAAGATGGTTAGAATTGAACATTAAAGTGAATTAAAAGATGGGGAGAGGGCCTTCTGAACACTAGCCCACAGCTGTCTGCTTTTCTGTGTGCCTCAAGCAAAACAGCAGAGCCATATTTTCAAACCTTTCCAAAAGGCCAGGAGAATGGGAGCCCACCTCACCTATGTGGCAGGGGAGAATGTTCCAAAAGATAAGGACAATGCCAGAGAAAGTTCTCTTCTTGGACCCCATCAGTCAGAATTCTTTAATTGATGGCATCTGCAACATACCTTCCCTGCCTGACTGGGTGGGATGGGCTGATGTAATGGGCAAAGATGGTTCCATAGATAACCTGGCCCCATGCAATGTAAGATTTTAAAGGACATAACACCTTGAATTTTATTTCACTTATAAGATTTATAAACTGTCTCACTCCATAATGTATGCATGTATGTATACCCCCTTATTTGGATATGTTTTAACTATTACTTTTTCTAAAGAAAGTTAGTGTTTATAATCAGGCAAATAAATGAATAATATTAAATAACCTTTGTGCTCTGGTTCCTGAATCAAGCAAAGCATTTAAAAAGAGATGGACTAAAGTAATTACTGAGGAATTCACATTATTTAAGAAGCTCACTTTATACTAAAAGCATGCCTCCAAGAAAAAAAATAATCTTCCAAAAACCATAACGATTTTAATTCTAGAAAGGGAATAGAGAACTTTATCAGCGTAATAACAATCACTTTCACAACATTGTAATTCCCTGCAGGGAGTCATAATAGTTCTTTTTTTTTTTTAAAGAGTGTTATTATCTCTGCAAAGTAAGAAGTACTCTTTGGAATTCACAGAAAGTTACTCTTTTAGTGGAGTTAATTACATTTGGAGAAATTCTATGGCACTTAGGAGATACTTAAGCATTCATGTAGCAGCAAAGATTTTCCAACCAGCAATCTATTCTACAATATGCATTTGAATGCAATTAAACTTCCCACCACAGAAGCAAAGAAAATGGATACAGTATTACACATACCTGTAGAGCCCTCAAGTCGAAGACAGTCATTTATTTATTTAGCCTATGGTAAAAGTGTTAAAAAGCACATCACAATTACATTCTCAATGAGCAAATACAAAAATAATAAAGACAAAAACACTTGGACATGACTCATATATTATAGTGTCAGTGAATCATCCTATAACACTTATATGTCCGGTATTGTTTCTTATGAGATGATAAAAGATAAAAAAGTACTAGAATTCAGTAATAACATTGCTTCAAGAAATTCCATAATTAAGGATCTGTAGAATGAGGATCCTTTTAAAAAAATATTTTGTTTTTTCTTGGTAAAATAGCATATACATTCTGTGATACTTGTTAATAGCACCAGATGGCTCTAAAGAACACAACTGTTAATCTGCCCTTGAGGCACAACCAATTTCCTAATGAAAAAGGCAACTGTATAAAACAGTTTAATAGAGAAACACCCTAAATATATAGCATTTCCCAGAATTTTAAGCTTTTATTATAAATAAGCGTCACAAGTGAGAATTCTTTTTGTTGACAGGGTGTTCGAAGCATTAAAATCGGCTTCCTATATAAGACTATATATAGTTTTACTGACATAGAAATAACTGAATTGCTATTTATAGCCTGTTAATCAGTAGAGTCTAGATGTGGAAATGGGCAGGCAGAAGGGGCCAAGGCTCTTTGTTTAGATACAAAACAATAGTTTGCCATGTGCATACATGCATTACTCATATTAAGGAAACAGACTGCCTTTTTGCCTCGATTTAAAGGACAAATTTAAAATCTGAGTCCTAAATTTTCCTCAAATGTTCTATGTTCAGTAATCTCATTTAGAAAGGAAAATCGTTCTTTTTGATATTTTTGTTATTAATGAATTTGGTGCTAAATCTCCCTGCTAATTTACTGCAAAGCATCCAGAAATCCAACAACACATTCCAGTCTTTCTATCCTAGGCCCCGAACAAGGAAAGGCAACTGTTTGGGAGCCAAAGACTACATTTCTTTTCTTTAAAATCATTTTTGGTCTCTATGTGTTGCAAGAGACTTGACATTATTATCAATGGGAGAGGGTCAGGATGGTTTGGCATTTAAAAGCCAGTGTCTTTAATTTATTAGACGTTTAAGACATTTAAGGGGTACATTTTTAAAGGATAAATGAAAAAATGAACCACCAGATGTTTTTAGCTGCCAATTTTGGATGTAGGGATGGTGCTAAAAAGGCCATAACCTAACTTAGGTCAAGCATTATATATTCACACACAATACGTACAGACATCTCTTATGTCACAAGAAGTACCTTGTCAGAGTTAAATTATTCTAAACATAATTTAGAGCTGCATCTTTGTTCACATTATTTTAGATGTAAATCCCATTAAATTCAGTACAGCTTAATTTTAGGGAGACAGAGGATTAGACTGATAGTGGAGTAAGTTTAATGACTTTAGGGGCTAGATTGAATATGGTTTGGAATCATATGTTCTTGATCATCCCAATTCATCCCAATCTTCTTTGAATGAATATAAAAACTACATTTAATGCATATCATATGTGTAATCCCTTCTTACTGTAAGCAAAAATGCAGTTGCCCAGTTGAGATCAAATTACCCTAAATTAAGAAGGAACTTTAGCACAAACTATTTTTTAAAAAGCCTACGTACAGTATATTTTTTTAAAATATCCCATTGGGAGTTCTCCAAGAGGAAGAATCCTGAATCAAGGAAGCTCTGAGAAATTTAATGGTTAGGTTTTTCCTTCATTGCAGACTAAAGAAAACAAAAATGGAGCTTATGATATATATGAAACACTATACTTTCAAGATTAGGATTTACAGAAAACAATTCTCCCCGCCCCAATGACAATGACTGTTCACACCAAATAAAAATAATCACAAGTAATTTCATAATTCTTGTTTGAGAACCCCCAACATTCCCAAAATAAAATTTATCAAACCAAAATTATGCCAGAAAATTATATCCTTATTAACATATCTATATATTCCAGAACATATCATATTGAGGGTAAAGTCTGTAGAGATTCTCAATCATCCAGGTCATGAAAGTCCAGTTGCCTCCTGAAAAAGTACTTTTGGGATATTGAGGATGAAGGTTCATTCTCCTAGCTTGTGGATTGGTTTCCTAACCTTTCGTTAGCTCATATATCATATTCTCATATATATTCTTATATTCTCTGGCCACCAAACAGGGCAAGGTACAAGCAAGATACTAAATAAAATTAGCCAGACAAACATTAGCCAAGGCAATGTTCTGTTTATCACAAGAATGTATGGAGTTTGGGCATCAAAGGAAACTGAAGACAGTTTGGAAATACTTCTTTGGTTTCTTGTGATTTCTCAGCCTTTAGAGATGATGTCCATCAGAACAGAAACATTTCACCATGCCCTGCCTTTTAAGGCAGCAATCCCAGGGATTGCTGAACTATAACAATTAACATGAAGTACAATATTTTTGTTCACATAGGAGAGGGCTAATGGGAAGTGGAATTCAATCTAATTTGCTCATTCTGTTTTAAGGGAAAGAGTGGATGTGTAACTGCTGAAAAGGCAAGTTAGAAAAATGGTGAAAAAGGCTAAATGGAAGTTGCTACTGTTTTTCAATCCCTCCCATCCCATTTTCTTGTGAGTTGTTTTTCAATGTCTCTCCACCTTCACTTTCTCAAGCATTTCCTTATACAAAAGCAATGTTTTAAAATCATTAACATTTGGGTTTATATATATTTTTCCTGAGTGCAGTAGCAGGATTTGGCCATTCCACAAAGGCAAGAGTTTTGTGGAAACATAAATATCTGCCAATTTGCAACAGATGAAGTACATCAAGTCCTCGAAAGCACAGCTCACATACTCGTCCGTAGTCTTTATGAAGTTAATGCTAATTTATTTGACGGGCTTTCTCTCGAGTAACCGAACTACCAATTCATAAAGTATTCTCCTTTTACTAGGGCCTCTTTAAGAAGATAGGAAGGTCTCCTGTTTTTTGGCAAAATAAATACAGATCCCCAACACTTTGCACACCCGCGTGGTATAAAGTCGCTTGGCTCAATCACGTTTTACACTTCGGTCGCTGAAGTAATGCTTGTGGGGGGGGGGGGAAGAGCGTTCTTCACCTTCGCTTCAACCCCTCCCCCACTGCGCAAGCGCACAACGACCGAAGCAGACGTTCCCTTAGCAACCGCGCTTTCAGCGCTACCACGTCCCTGCCTGCTCGACTACAACCTCCGATACCAGAGCGAGCGGCAGGCCCCGAAGGCGGGGGAATCTGGGGACTGGGCAGGCCTGGACACGGTGATGGGGCGTACGACCCGCGGCCTTTCCCCCCGGTATCCTGCTCGTTATGATGCTGCTGAGCAGGAAGTCGGAAGGTCCCCTCTCGACAGGTACTGGGGGAAGCTTAAGGGGCTGTTCTTCTCCTTGGACACCCCCGCCCCCCTTTTCCGTTCCTTGCGGGCGTGGGTCCTTCCCTCCTTCGGGCTTTTCGTGGCTGAGCCTTGGGCTTTCTGGCTTCCTGCTTTCCAAGCAGTCGGGCGTTGGCGCGTCTTTGCAAAGGCGAGGCCTCTTTTTACAGGGAGTGTATTTTGGGTGGCGGGTGTGTTGGTGGCGCCGCGGAGGAGGGGGCTTGTAAAAGGAAGAGTGTCGCCCCCCCCCCCGACCTGCTGGGCCGTTTCCTCCCTGAGTAATGAAACAGCAACGAAACGCCTGCAAGAAAGTAACCAAGCTCAGAGAGCACCAAGGAGCCCTTGTTTCCTTTACAGCCAAGCCTTTCCTGCCCATCCTTCGCCAGCAGGGTCATCCGAGGCAGACCATAGTGGCGGTCGTCTGGGAACGGGAAGCGGTTTTGAGGGATCGGGATATAGGGTTCAGGAGGGGGGTGGGTGGGTCACCCTGCCCTTTGGTGGGAGGAAGAGGAGCCAGGGCTACGGTCCGCACGTGTCCTTCGCGGGAAAGGCTGGAACTTTTGTAAGAGGCGGCGGGGCCACGGGGGGAAAAGGGACGATCGGAACTAGAGAAACGGCCGGTTGCCGGATTCGTGGCGGGAGGCTGTGGTGTATGTTTTGAATTGGGGATAATGGGCAAAAATGTAGACCAGAGAGGCTCGAGAAACGTTTTTAGCACGGTTTCCCCGGAGAG
>JANHFM010005752.1:31292-46543 GCA_032468115.1 Grayia smithii | reverse complement strand
CCCCCCCCCCCCCCCCCCCCCCCCCCCCCCCCCCCCCCCCCCGCCCGGGGCACCCCCCCCCCCTCTTGCTTCACGAGATTTGGGCAATGAGAAATTGCTGCCATCTGGGAGATAGTAAATCTGATCTTTTATTTTGATGCATTGCTTTGGTGTTCTGGTGTTTGCTGGTCTGGAACATTAGTCTGTAATTATGAAGCCTGAGAGAACTTTCCTTGTAATCTATCATTTCGCAGGCACTGTGATGATCTCTATTTTCTTTTCTTTTTTTAAAAAAACAAAACTTTAATGCTTGGTGGAATATGGAAAGAATTGTACGAAAGAAGTGATGCTGGGATGATGAAGTGAATTTAGGCTACGTTTTCTCAAGCAAAGTCTGCTGGCTTCCTTAACACACACACACACACACACACACACACACACAGCTAATTTTTGAGACATTTGAAGCAGAACTGTGATTTTTTTGGTCCGGTTTAAATTTCCTACGCAGCTGCATTTTAGCCCGGAGTAACATTTCTAAATCTTGGCAACTTTAAGATTGTGGGGGGACGGACGGACTTCAACTCCCAGAATTCCCCAGCCAGCATGAGTTGTCTGACCCAGAATGTCTTTTTGACTTATGTTGGTGGAAAATCATACTGGTGAGAAGGGAATCATCCAGCCAATTTATATGGTTGGCTGTAGACTTGAACTCGGCTCTCTGATTTCTGACCCCGTTACCTTCATTACTGTGTCACCGTAGTTCATATCCCTTCTTTGACCCATGGAGCATTTTGTCTTGAGACTTTTACTACACACATTGCATGGGTGAGCTACTCTGAACCGAATATTGAAAAGCAAAAAAAATTCAGAAGAACAAGCGAGCTGTCGGAGCTCTCCTGCGCATGTGTGCATGTTTGCATATGCGCACAAGAGTAGTTGCGTGCAGCGTGCATACATGTAGACGGCATGTGCATTATGCGTGCAAAAACCACGCACATGTGCCGATGTCGCGATTGCACACGCAGTGCACAGAGGGAGCCCTACGAAAACTGCACGCATGCGCAGATGGTGCGGATGGCACGTCCAGCGCACGGGGAGAGCCGCCTGAATAGATGGCGCAGTTGCGCGCGCAGCGCATGGGGAGGAGCTGCATATTGGTGCGGATACCACGCGCAAAGTGTGTACCTGTTCGGCACTCGGTGAGTAAAAAGTTCGCCACCACTGGTGTAAAGATTCCTTCCTTTCTATTTGAACGCTAACTGTAAAACATGTTACTCGATAGAAGAGGCTTCTGGCTGGTTTGGTGGTGGCGGCTCCAGGAACAAGCAGAGAGGTGTGTGTGTGTGTGTGTGTGTATGTTTGTGCTCTTTGAGTAATCTTTTCCTATTGCCTCATAGCCCAACACTCCGAAGCAAAGTTCAAAGGTTGTACGTTGGGCCAGGAAGGATGTGTTTTGTTTTAAGTGCCAACTCTTGTACGATCCCATCATTTTTTCCCCCCCATGCAGTCAAGGAAGCGTGGCACGTGGGAAGGCAGCCTCTGGCTCGGTTGCTAGTGCCCTTTTTTGTTTTGCAACCTCGAAGGAGATGCGTCTCTTTCGGCCTTAATTCCTGCACTCTAGGGTAGAAAGAGGGGATCCCGATCTCCCATTTCATACGCAGCCTTCATCTCCTGGGTTGCAAGGATACTCCTGTAAGTTGAGAGTCTCCGCCTGTTGCTCCGTCATTAACTGAAACCGGCTGTTCTTGGCACGGGTGGGTGGGAGAGAAAGCCCCACATTCAGAAGCAACACTGGATCATTTTTTCCCCCCCAGTAATGAACGTTTGAACTTGGGTCTGTGATAGGAAGGATTTATAGACTAAGGACCAATATGAAAATAAGAAGTCCATCTAGCCCAGTGGTTCTCACAACATCTCGACTCCTTGATCAAATGAGCGAAGCTTTGTAAGCATGGCTAGTACACCGAGAGAGTCTGCACCAAGACCAATTCCTTGTGTGTCCAATCACACTTGGCCAATAAAAAAATTCTATTCTATTCTATTCTATTCTATTCTATTCTATTCTATTCTATTCTATTCTATTCTATTCTATAAAAGGGAAAATAAGAATCAAATATTTTTATTACATATATTAAAATTCCCATCCCATCGTTTGGATTTTTGTAACCAAAACATCTTGGTAGACTCAGATTTCAGAATATAGTTTTGTATCATGCATTTTACACAACAGAAGTCATATGTTGTGTTTTATTTTTATAGTTATAATATACAATGAAGATGGCATTTAATTTGGTTATACGATGTACAATGACAATAAAGCAAACTAAACTTGATTAACAACCTGGAAGAAGTTAAGAGATAATTATTAAAATAAGAAAATAGTTAAATGTATTGGATACATATTCCATACCATATTTAGGGACTAGATATTTGTTATATCTTCAAATCACAAATAGGATATTATTTTTCACCTCAAGATGGTGAGAGCAGCTTTGATGAAATCCTCTCTAATAATTTGGATGTCTTTTTATTATTTTCTATGATGCACTGTGGATTACATACACAAAAGATAAGATTCTGAACATCAGGCAACTTTCTAGGAATATTCCTCCTCTTGTCTTTACAAATGCAGAAGAAATTTTGACTGACAGAATAGGAACAACAGCTCTTGGCAGCACAACAGATTGACAAAGAAAAAGGAAGTGGAGAAGGAGGAAGGACAAGTGAGAAGTAATTCTATGTAGAACATATAGGAACTGTATATGCAAATGTAGAAGTAAAAGGTGTGAATGCAAATTTTGCACCATTGTCTTCATATGTGCCATCTGCCATTTAAGCATGTTTAAAATATACACAAGATATTGAAAACATGCTTAGGGATATATTTTTTTGGGGGGAGGGGAAACCTACATGGTTGTTGTTTTGCTCTACATACTTCCTTAGACTTTTCACATTAAGAGGAATACATGTGTAGATCCACTAAGAAAGCATACACAACTTTTTAAACTGTTTAAACTCACACACACACACACACACACAGAGAGAGAGAGAGAGAGAGAGAGAGAGAGAGAGAGAGAGAGAGAGAGCTTGGGATGCTACTTAGGGTTTGACCTATCGTTCCAAAATATACTAGTGTAATATAAAATTTTAACTGGGTAAAAAGAATCCTAGTAGTTTTTAATGAAAAATATAATCCCAGAATGATACGTTACATTGTCACTAAATACACAGAATTCTGCATAGAATTATGGGAAGATCCCCATAGACCTCCATTCATAGTTTCCATGATCAAATAAGAGTTGCTAAGTAAGAGTTCAAGACTAAATAAGATTTCAGACATTGAAATTGTGATTTGTGAGGAATAATCTTTGGATGCAGAGTGAGAAGACTTGAGCTTTTACAAAATAATACACACACCCATGCCGAATTTTCAAGTGCCAAAATATTCAGAACATGTATTGGGGAGACCTGGATTCCTGAGAGAACTAAGAAAAACACAAAGCCCATTGGGAGGAGTAGATCTTGGAGATGGTTGTGGGATTAAAACCTGTGGGAGAAACCCCTGCCTTAAATGCCATAGAGTCACTACAATAAGTGCTGGCAGCATATTATTTTACCAAGATTATATTCTATTAGACCAAACACAACTTTCTTATGCTCTTATTCTTTCTCATGCTGTTAATCTTCCTTCTCAAGATTTTTGTGAGATGACCAAGCACCTCATCAGTTAGCACCCTTGAGTCTAAATGGTAAAAGTATTTCCTGCTAATTAATTCTGCTTGCCATGTATATATGTATTTTTCTTTCATTGTATCATTTCAATAATTCATTGCTTCTTTATCCCTGATTAATTTTACCCCTTATTAATTAGATCTCCTCAAGCATCCATTGGCATAAATGAAAATATTTTGCTTTGCTTTATCACAGCATACTGTTTCAAAAGAAGCAAGAGTAATGTTTTTTGTGCAAAGTAAATGCTTAGTCAGGCAATGGTTTTCCCAGTTGTAATATATGGCTGTGAAAGTTGGACCATAGGAAAGGCCAAAGAACTGAGGCCTTTGAACTGTGTTGCTGGAGAAAACTCCTGAGAGTCCCTTGGACTGCAAGGCGATCAAACCGGTCAGTCTTAGTGGAGATCAACCCTGATTGCTCTTTATAAGGACAGGTCCTGAAGATGAAACTCAAATATTTTGGCCATCTAATGAGAAGGAAGGACTCACTGGAGAAGAACCTAATGCTGGGAAAGATTGAGGGTAAAAGAAGAACAGGACGAAAGAGAATGAGGTGGCTGGGTGGAGTCACTGAAACAGTAGGAGTAAGCTTAAATGGGCTCCAGAGGATGGTAGAGGACAGGAAGCCTGGAGGAATGTTGTCCATGGGGTCACAATGGGTTGGACATGATTTCACAACTAACAACAACAAAGTGCTTAGTCAGTAGAAGTGAAGTGTATTTATTATATCTAATTTGATGTTTTAAACAGAGAATAATATTAGATGTCTAACATTTCATAATAAAATGAAAGAAATACAGTACATAATTCTGAGAATTAGGGAAGAAAAAAAATGACTTAAGGAGAAATCAAATAAATACTATTATAAGCAATATCCAAACCTGTAAAATTAGATCTCCTCAAGCATTATTTGCATAAATGAAAATCCTTTGCTGTACCATACTATATTGCTTCAAAATAAGCAAAAATAATGTTCTTTCTGCAAAGTAGGAATTTAGTTAAAGTGAAATGTATTCATGGTATTTCTATCTCATTTTTTAAAACAGAGAATAATTAATTAGAATAATTAGATTTCTAACCCATTTCACAATTAGAATGAAAGAAATGCAGTACATGACAATTAGAAAAGAAAAAAATGGCTTATAGAGAGTGAACAAGTGAATACTATGATAAGCACTATCAAAACAAAATGAATGTTGGCACAAATCTATTTAATGTTTGGATTAAATTTCTGTCAGGGATTTGAACTTTTATGTTTACACAGTCTACAATTTGATTATGGGATCTTCTGATTTCAATGTTTCCCATCAGCATTTTTTTCTTAGCTTTTTAGCAATGATAAAAAGACAATAATAAAGCAAAATCTTGACACAAAAACTGACAAAAAACTTGAACAGATTTGGATGATTTGAAGAAGTAGCAGATATAAAAATACTATTCTTAATTTGTCTCAGGAATCAGCCATATTTCCTATGCCTCACATAACATAAATTATTATAGAACTTGAATCACTGCAATCTGATGAATCAAGACTATGGATAACTTCCCTATAATTTTTGAAAATTCAGGGATTGAGTGAGACGTGTCATACTATGTATTAATTAAATGCTTAATCTTATTTAACATGTATGAAATACTGAGTTAGTTATTTTGATTTTTGTTTTTGTTTTTTTATAGATAGACACTCTTGAAAAAGTTATCAGGACTGCAGCTTACAGGAACACGATTATTCCTTTCTTATACCAGAGTTGAGATGAGTTTCTCAAGTTACTATTACTTGCAGGGGAAAAGCTGCTACTATACACATTAATTTACTACAAGCACACCTTGGATGTCTAATCAATTATACTTTTTTTTTTTGGTCATAATAAAACACTAGATATAGTTTCCACTTGGGAAAAATTAACCAATAATAAAATTAAGAGATAAATAAAGATGTTATTTGCAATGTTTCATTTAATTAATATGCAGCTTGGCCATTAAATTATATTCTCCAAATCAGGATAAAAGTAAGTAGCTTTCAAAGCGTGATCACAAATCATAATGTGCAAAGGAAACATGAATTAACCTTTCTGCACCTGAGAAATGAAACTGGGAAAATTGGAACCTTCATAAAAGAATTCATAATTTATTTAGGATTATTGTGTACTGTATGACTTCTTTCCTTGATAATGTGCTAATTTAGGAGACCAAACAGGATTGAAAGCCATGAAGGAATACTCAGAATGGTAATCAGGACCAAAGGCAATTATTGGATCAAGGATAAAAACTGTACAACATATAGGTTTTAATATCATTTTTATTCATGGTAGTCTGTTTATACATGATGATTTCAACATGTGCTGAAAATCAAACATTTGTCATGGAGTTTATACTCTTGGGATATATGAATATTAAACAAGGGAAGATTTTCCTCTTTCTCCTATTTCTTATTATGTACGTTATTTGTTTAATGGGAAACTCACTCATGATTATTGTAGTTGTGCTAAATCAATCTCTCCACAGTCCCATGTATTTCTTTCTTGGTAATCTCTCATTGTTAGATATCTGCTACATCTCTGTGACTGTGCCCAAAATGTTAGCAGATCTTTGGGTGGAAACTCCGCACATTTCCTTGATGGGCTGTGCTGCACAATTATATTTTCTGATAGCGTTGGTAGGCACTGAAGGATTCCTGTTAGCCTTCATGGCTCTGGACCGTTATTTTGCTATATGTTGTCCATTGGGGTATACTAGATTCATGAATAAACATATCTGTCTGCAGCTAGCTGGGATTTCCTGGGCTTGTGGCTTTCTTAATGCTTGTCTTCATACTGTACTCACATTCCGTCTGTCCTTCTGCCAGTCAAATGGAATTAATCACTTTTTCTGTGATATTCCTCCGTTGCTAAGTATCTCATGCTCTGACACATCAGTCAATGAACTTGCACTGTACACATTGGGTGTTTTCATTGGGCTTAGCCCTTTCTTCTTTACATTAGTTTCCTATGCTATCATCCTTCATGCCATTTTGAGCAACCAACAGAAAAGACGCCTTCACAAAACCATTTCTACTTGTGCATCACACCTCACCATTGTGATTCTCTTCTATGGTTCCAGCATTTTTACATATATTCGTCCTATTTCCAGCTACTCATTGGAAAAAGACCAACTTGTGGGAATTCTATATAGTATCTTAACACCAACTCTCAACCCAATCATCTATAGTTTACAGAACAAGGAAGTGAAAATGTCAGTGAGGAAATTGTTAGTTGAGAAATATTAACTTTAAATAAAATGTCAGATTTTAGGTAAGGGGAAAAGTCCTGTTGCTAATTTCATATGGCATATTGTTACAAACTTTCTGCAGAAATAAATTGATGAACATTGCATAACAATAAAATTGTAGTAAGAACAATATTATAAAAGCCTTTGGTATTTTGCCTTATTTCAAACAATTTACTAATGAGAGCTTACTTGTAGGTGTTATGTAATCATTTGTGATTTTGTCTATATCTCTCAGTTTTTTGAATATGGGAACAATTATGATTTTACCCCAGTGGTCTAAAAGACAACCAGAAATATCTATGAAGGTGGAAACTGATGTAAGGACTGAAGACTACCATTCCATGTTGGACTTGAGTACTGCTGGCATGAAATCATTTGTTATTTCCATTTTATATTTGTTAGAAAATTACATTGGGTAACTTCCAGTTAAGTTTGTCACCAATACAATATTAATCCCTATATCCAGATCAGATCAAGTACATGCACAGCTATAGTAAATTCTGTTAGCAAAAAAGCTTAAAGTGTATTTATGAAAAAAATCAGAAAACAACAAAACGGTTAACTTATATATTGCCTTCAGAATGTGGTATTAATTATTAGTTAGGAACCTCTCAACAGAGATGAGAGACTCTTGTTTATTGTGCTAATCTGTTTCCACAAGGATATGTAGTAATTGAGATGGGAGCAAGTGATATTACACAAGCACTTTCAATAATGGCCGAATAATCAAACCATTTGATCTCTAAGTCAGAATCTCTTTGGACTATATATGTAACCTCATGAATGAAGGCAAATATATACAATATGTCCCTGGATAAGTTGCAGGATTCAATCTGGGTTGGTCACCAGGATCAGAGGTTTTATCTTATGAGATTTTGGGTTCTTGCTTAAGTCCATCTTCAGACAACTTCTCTTTAGTTGTTCTCTGTGTGCTATTTAAGTGCCTATTATAACTTAATTTTTAGATGTTTATTTTAGATTGGAGTGTGTTGATTGATTCCTGACTTTTAAGTCATTATGTCAACTCTGAAGTTGGTCTGACCAAAGCCATTTTCACTGCTTCAGAGTTGCCATTTTGGAGCTGAGGGATAGAGAGTGAGGATTTGAGATAGAAGGAATCTTGTAGCCAAAACAAAATACCTTCTCCTGGGAACCAAGGACATTTTCACACCTGGTCAGAGGAAGGCAGAGTGATGCTACCCAGTTGCCATACCGCACCGTGATTGGAACATGTGACTGATTATTTTGAGAAAGAGAAAAAATGTGTACTTTTAATTAGGTGAAAACCATGGGAGTCTTTAGAGTAGCTTTTCACCAGATATGTGCCAATATGATATTTCCAATAAAATATTCCTTGAGGAATTTACCCGCCTTGGAGTTTTGCTTGCCATGGATTTATTACTTGGGATCCTGACACATTACATTGTATATGTAACCTAGATAGATGTTGTTTACCTCAAGTAAGTTATTCTCCAAATCTCCATATCTTAAATGGTGCTACTCAAAAAGACTCTCAAAGGAATTCTTTTCCTGTAGTTAAAAATAAGTTAAAAACAAAAATTCCTTGAATCAAAGTCAGTTTCTGATGCCTGCATAAATGCATCCATGTTACAAACAATAATGCAAATGTGGATTGCCATTACCTTCTTCGAGGAACTGGTGGATTGTTTATTCATTTCTAACCAAAAGCTTTCATAATTTTTGATGATGTCCCATCACAATTTTTTTAGTTCAACTAATATTACTTAGTGAAAGCTTTTTTCTATAGAACCAGAACTATTCACTATACCAGGAGATAACGAAATATAGGATGACTGATGAAGGCTAGATTACGATCATTCCCTTAGTGAACATTCAAACTTATGCAATAAGTGCCCCCTAGCATTTGCAAACAAGGCCAAAAACCATGAATCTTGCAGCACCACAGCAGTTGTTCACCCTTTTAAATGACTGCAGTGCAGTGGTGGGATTCAAATAATTTAAGAACAGATTCTCTGCCCTAATAATTTCTTCCAACAACCAGGTCACCAAACTGTTCAGAAAGTTAACAATCGGTTCTCCTGAAGTGGTGTGAACTGACTGAATCCCACCACTGCTGCAGTGGCTCTGCAACATTCATCCTGGACATAGCCAAAATGGAGCTTTTGAAGGGCAGATTCACCCCTTAAAAGCCTCATTTTGTTATCCATAGGTCTCCCCTGACCTGTTGTGGCTGAAATAGAAGCTCTGTTTGGGCATCCATAGGCATCCCCCAGCATGTTGCAGGCCAAAATTGAGTTTCTGAGGGCCAGATGCAGCCCTCTGAGGCTCCATTCAGCCCTCTGCGGGCCTCCCCAGGCCTGTTGCAGGCTGAAATGGAGCCTCTGGGGGGTGGGGGGATCCAGTTTCCAGAGGCTGCATTTTGGCCAGCAATGGGCTTGGGGAGGCCTACGGAGGGCTGAACAGAGCATTGAAGGTCCAGGTTAGCTCTTCAGATGCTCCATTTCAGCCTGTAATGATCAGGGGAGGCCCATGGAGAGCCAAACAGAGCATCGGAAAGCCAGATCCACCCCTCAGAAGCTCCATTTCAGCCATCAACCAATATCTAACTTTCTAGATCTTCACAAGGTAAGTGACCTGGCATGGCAGGTTGTGGGGGAAGCAATTGTAAGGAGCATGAGGTATTTCAGTGGGTTGGTGAGGCCTTGCAGGTGGCCTGTTCCATCAGTAGCCCTCCCCCCCCCAGTCTCCTCCATCCTGACATATCTCATGTGCACTTAACGAGCCTTGCATTCAATTAGCAAATGTGTAGGCAAAAGGAGGTTGGGCTAAAGGAAAAAGTATGAGATTCACTGCCACAAATCCTCAGATTATGAATGGAATGGTTAGGGTCCATTATGTTCATAACTCAAGGACTTACCTGTATGGTAATTTAGAAGGCAACCATTTCTATATGAAGTATGTCAGTTCAATAGTCCTATAGAGCTTTAGGAAATGAACAATATATCTCTCTCCAGATTTTGTACATTTTTAATATAATTCTAGAATGATGTACAGAACAGTTTTTTGTTCAAGAGTACTTGCACAATTTATTGGCAAGAAAACAAAAAAGGATAAGTTTCACAAATATATAAATTAAGTGGATTCATACACAAAGTACACATTTTCATATTCCCAAAAGTAAGATTTAATTAACTTTAATTCCCATTACTTTAACAAAGGCCTCTTTAACATCTTTGTTCCTGAGGCTGTAGATGATAGGGTTCAACATAGGAGAGACCAAAGAATAGAAGACTGCAGCTTTCTTCTCTTGATCTGCAGAGAGGTCAGACTGGGGCTGCAAGTATGTGAAGCAGATGGTGCTGTAGAACAACACAACAATGATGAGATGAGTGGCACAAGTAGAGAAAGCTCGTTGTCGCCCCTCAGTTGAATTCATATTGAGGATCACCCTGGTAATCTGGAGGTAGGAGAGCACTATAAAGCCAAGAGGCAGCATGAGGACAATTACACTCAGAGCAAAGATGAAGACCTTTATCATATAGGTGTCCAGGCAAGCTAGTTGAAGCACAGCTGGTGCTTCACAAAAGAAATGGTTGATTTCATAAGGTCCACAGAAGGGAAAATTTACTGTGCATACTGTTAGTGCTGCAGCATTGAAAAAGCCTCCAAACCAGCATATCCCAGTCATCTGTATGCACATTGGCATTCTCATGATGATGGGATATCGCAACGGCCAGCATATGGCCACATAACGGTCATATGCCATAAGAGCTAAGGTGAAACATTCCGTCATTCCACAGGAGAGGGTTAAGTTCATTTGGGCCATACATCCGTTGTAAGAGATCATCTTAGTGTCAGAAGCCATGTGAGCTAGCATTTGAGGGGTAGTGATCAGTGTGAAGAATATATCCAGCAAAGATAAGTTACCAATGAAAAAATACATTACTGTGTGGAGACGGGAGTTGATCCAGATCAAGAAGATGATCAGGCTGTTTCCAAGAACAGTGATAAGAGACATAGTGAAAAATACCATAAAAAGGAATGGCTGCAGTATGGGATGATTGGTAAAGCCTAGAAGAATGAATCCATTCACTCCAGTCTCATTCTGAGTCCACATTTCACCCACCAAACTTCACCTATATGATAATCACAATAAAAATTGATTTTTCTTCAATACTTAAGCTGAGAAAGAAAGATTATTTTCCATTTTTATTTTGATTGTTCTGTGGATTCTGTAGTTTTGTTCTGGTATGTAAACAGAAACCTAAAACTAATCAGCAACTTTAATATAAGCACTGACCTTAATATTTATGGATCATATTGCAGAATAAATCATCTCATACCGAATTTGTACATTTTCATGAAAATTTCAGTGTGTCAACAAGAATAGTGTTTACCTATCATGCTTGACAGAATTTAAATCTCATTCTTCACAGATTTGACTTCTCAATAAAGAGAAGAGTTTCTTTTTTTTTCATTTTTGTACCAAGGTAAATGTAATTATGGCTTATTTTTTGTATAAATGCATGCATTTTTTATAATTTTATATCATTAAAGGAATTTTAACTGTTATACAATAGGTAGACTTTCCCATTGGCAATAAATAAAAAAGAAAATATGGCTAAGCAATTTAAAGATTTTATAGATCAATTACCTGATGGATGATATGGAAAAGATACTTAATATGCATGCTTCCTTTCTTATTCAATTTATGGCTAGTGATGAGTATTATACAATATATGTCAAGGAGCTCCAAGTCCACTTACCATTTGGTCTAACCTTTTAGAATGCTAACTGCATCTGTACATCATCTGTCTGTCTGTCTAGCTGTCTGTCTGTCTGTCTACCTCTCTATCTATGAACAGCAGCACTGAAATCATTGGACAACTCTGCATCTTCACCAGGTTCTGAAATGAAATATGTTTCAGAGAAAGAACTAGATTAAAATGAAAATCTAGCAAGGAAAAAATCTTACTTTCTCTGAAGTATTCAAACAATTTCCCTTGAGATTTTCCAAGCCTATTAACTTTTTCATTCCTTAGGGTTAACTAGCATTAAAGAACAATTAATTTGAATCTCTAGGTTAAACAAAATAGAAAGTTTTATGCAACTATGCAAAAAAGGAATTTATTTCTACACATTTGGGTGGTGACAGTGGAAATGGTCAGTGAGAAAACTACTTATAGTGAGGAAAATCTGACTGCTTTAGCAACCATTTAGACATCAAACCAGTTTCTCCTGAGATTTGCTTTAGCCCAAATAAGTGTTTAGAAACCATGTTTTATGGGAGAAAATTGTTTATTAAGAAATTTAATATAGATGTAAAAAATCTCCATCCAGTGAAAATATTTTGAGTATCTCCTTCCCTGCATTTTAAACATACTGTAAACAATCTTCATGAAAATTGATCAGCATGCCATAAATTATTAATACATTTAAAATAAATAATCTATTAACCTTAGCATAGAAGAGATATCTCTATCATTATAAATTGAGGGGTTCCTTTCAAAATTAATAATGAAACAAAATATATTTTCAGAGATTGAAGTTTAAATATAGAATATAGAATAACAGAGTTGGAAGGGACCTTGGAGGTCTTCTAGTCCAACCCTCTGCTTAGGCAGGACACCCTACACCACTTCAGACAAATGGTTATCCAATCTCTTCTTAAAAACTTCCAGTGTTGGAGCATTCACACTGCATTCACAACTTCTTGAGGCAAGTCGTTCCACTGGTTAATTATTTTAACTGTCAGGAAATTTCTCCTTTGTTCTAAGTTGCTTCTCTCCTTGATTAGTTTCCACCCATTGCTTTTTGTCCAGGTGCATTGGAGAATAGCTTGACTCCCTCTTCTTTGTGGCAACCCCTGAGATATTGGAGATGTCTCCCCTAATCCTTCTTTTTATCAAACTAGACACACCCAGTTCCAGCAACCGTTCTTTCTATGTTTTAGCCTCCAGTCCCCATGGTCTAGGGTTTCCGGCCTGATCAAGGGGTTGGACTAGAAGACCTCCAAGGTCCCTTCCAAATCTATTATTCTCTTCTGATAACATAGCAAACGGGTGCCATTTTCTTCCCAACAGCTCTCGAGTTTTGAGAAAAAAGAACTGAGAAGAGAGCAGGACTTCAAATAAAGCCTCTGAAATAAAGCAGATTACAGTAGCGCAACGTCCTCCCTTGCCAAGAAAAACTGATGGTAACAAATTATAAATCAACATAACTCCCCCACTCCAGGCTGTAAATTATTGAGTGGGAAACTGAAACCTTGGAGAGGTTTAAGCAATCTATCAGTCGCTAAGCTTGTGTTGGAAAATTAGGTCGTGATACGTAATGATCTTTCCTCCACATTTTAATTCCTTTTAACTGTTTAAATAGAATTTGAGTAATAGCTTCTTAATGTTCACACAGAAGGTAACTAAATCTTTAATGGACTCTCCTTGTAGCCAACTAATATAATAATTTAATTGAAGATTGCACAGGCGTCTGCATTCGCCGCACCCAAGATGCATGCCCGAAGAGGCATAAAACAGCATTTTTCTAACCTTGCTGCTTTCAATCTTGAGATTTGCCGAGATGATTAAAGGTCTCATCTGCATACCTTGGAATTTAGTTTCAGATTTGAGTCTGGGCTCCTTTGTGTGGCTTTCAAAAATACTTTTGACGAGCAAAGCTCGAAGTTTTGGAGAACATTAAAAAAAAAAAAAAGCAAAAAAGAGATTGATCTGTCAATTAACCAGGGGTGAAATCCAGCAGGTTCTGACAGGTTCTGGAGAACCGGTAGCAGAAATTTTGAATAGTTTGGAGAACCAGCAAATACCATCTCTGGCTGGCCCCAGAGTGGAGTGGGAATGGAGATTTTCACAGTATCTTTCCCCTGCCACACCCACCAAGCCATGCTCACCAAGCCACGCCCACCAAGTCACACCACACCCACCAAGCCACACCCACAGAATTGGTAGTAAAAATTTTTGAACTCCACCACTGGAGGAAGGCACTACCAATTCTTCTTGAACAACGTAAGTATGTTTAGCCTCATGCAGAGAATCTGAACATGAGTTGTTTGTAGCACTGATGATCTCTTCAGTTTTTGCAGTACAGCTCATATTTCAACTTCATTCCAAGCTTAGTTTTTGCTACAGTCTCCTCAAATTTTCTGTCCATTTTTTCATTCTGGCTTTCTGAGAAGACAGATGTCCAATCACCTATTATACCTAAAACAAATAAAAGAAAGGAAATAAGAATTACAGTCATAGGTGGAAGGCAAAGGGAGAGAAAGTCTTTCTCCCAAAGAACAGCTATTCTTCAAAACTGTGGAGGTTGTCAGTCATCCAGGTCATAGCTTTCTCAGATATACTTTTTCAAAAGGCAGCTGGACTGTTTTTTCCTTTGAGGAAGAAGAAGAAAATGCTTTGTTTCTCATCCAAGAAGCTTCATCGATTCTGGCAGGATGGTGGTGGTGGTGGTGGGGGTTGATGGAAGGATTAGCCCCAAATCAGGGGTGAAATGCTACCAGTTCAGACCAGTTCGGCCGAACTGGTAGCGATGGCGACAGGTGGTTCGAAGAACCGGTAGTGGTGGCAGTGCGAGGCTCCACCCACCCACCTGGTCATCATTACTTCCTGGTTTTAACCAGGAAGTAACCTGTTTATTACCCTCTACGCATGGGCAGAAGGGTTTGCGCATGTGCAGAGGGTCCAAGCATGAACATGACACACACACACGGACAGTTCCGAACCGGTAGGGA
The DNA here is from genome assembly GCA_032468115.1 of Grayia smithii. Classification (NCBI taxonomy): domain Eukaryota; kingdom Metazoa; phylum Chordata; class Lepidosauria; order Squamata; family Grayiidae; genus Grayia; species Grayia smithii. The sequence goes on along the minus strand of JANHFM010005752.1, from coordinate 31,840 downwards.
AGGTAAGTAGATTTCACCCCTGCCCAAAAGTTCTCTTGCTAAGCGAGACAGTTGTTAAATGAGTTTTGGTCCATTTTATGACCTTTCTTGCCATGGCTGTTAAATGAATCAGTGCACTTGTTAAATTAGTAACATGGTTGTTAGTTTAATCTGGCTTCCCCATCGATTTTGCTTGTCAGAAGATTGCAACCATCATAAATACAAACAGTTGTCAAGCATCCAAATTTTGATCACATAACCATGGGGATACTGCAATGGTTGTAAGTGTGAAAAATGGCCATGTCACTTTTTTCAGTAATGTTCTAACTTTGGTCACTAAATGAACTGTTGTAAGTTAAGGTCTGTATCATATTCCCTAATATCTGAATAAAGCTACCTAAGCTAATGGGACATGGTAGCTCAGTGGCTAAAGTTGCAGAGCTTGTCGATCTAAAGGTCGGCAGTTCAGCAGTTTGAATTCCTAGTGCTGCATAACGGGGTGAGCTCCCATTACTTGTCCCAGCTTCTGCCAACCTAGCAGTTCGAAAGCATGTAAAAAATGCAAGTAG
>JANHFM010005752.1:8424-19528 GCA_032468115.1 Grayia smithii | reverse complement strand
CCTGTCTTTTCTATCCTAACTTCTTATACACAAAAGCACTACATGGTACATGGAACCATTTATCACATGGAGAATTGATCGCCTCTAAGCTTCCTTTAAAAACATTAACTGGGCTTGATTTTATGGAATGGACTTCAGTGACAATATGACTATGCAATTATTTCTATCAACCAAACATTAGTATATAATTCAAATTTCTTTTAAACCTGTTAATTGTATACCTTAGATTCTTTCATAATTAAATAATGCCATACATATGGAATATATGGCAGAACAATGAATAACCCGTGTCACTGTGCAAATAACATTTGTCACACAAATGAATCAAAATATCAGAAATTTAAAAAACCAGATTTTTTTAAAGAGGATGATATTTGCACATCCTTAAGTATTTGCATTTTTTTAGTACTTTCATAGATTAATGCTAATCTGATAGATTGATGCTAATCTAATATTAACAATAAGATTATCAGAAACAACATATTACTAGATATTAATCTTTTAATCACTTTATAATACAAGTGTGTTTTATAAATAATAAAATAATCATAATATAAAAATGTATTGTTATTCAAAATACTTAGGACTGCAAACAGCATAACTGGAAATATTCCCAGGTTTGTAGTTGTAGAATATAGATTTTACAGAGCCACTAAAGGTTGAATTAATACCTGTTAATAAAACAACCAATAAATCAGAGTTCTTGAGCAATCTCAATCCATTTCAATATCATATTTGAAAGATTTTTCAACATATTTGAAAGATTTTTAAATCTATTGTATAGCATATTTGATGGCAACAACCATATTTAATCTGGTTTTTGAAAAGTCTATTTTCTGTTTACTGGAATATAAACTAATAAGGGATACAGTAACCTGAAAGAGTGTGCTTGTAATTGATTCCAAAATTCAGAAGTAAACCCAAACCTTTGGCTTTCACCATTAATTTCTGTACTGAGCTTTTTCATAAATTTTATGTAATACAATAAAATGCTGATGAAAGGCCACTAGAAAACAAATAATTTGGATAGATAGCAATCTGATCAGTTTTTTGGGTCATCCTTTTAAACTGTATATCTGATAGTTCACATGGCAATCCTTTGTTTTTGAAAACATAAATTTGAAACCAAGGTTTAATATTATTTATATCTGTTTTTAATATTATTTATATCTGTTTTTAATATTATTTATATCTGTTTTTAATATACTTAGCCAATCTGGTTTCTATGAGAACAGTGTTTGGAAAACAACTTGGAATACTTAAAGATTTTTAAAATTTCACTTGCAATTGCAATTTCTATTGTAATCCAAATTGGATTATAAATAAAATTTCAGATGCTATTTTTTGCATTAAAATTGGATTTCTGCAGTGACAAACATCTTTCCTTTGAATAAAAGCCTACATAGTTTTGCTTTTAATTTCAGAACTATTACCTTGTAATGCTATTGCCAGAATAGAGCATGCATAAGTAAAAATGCCCAGATAACTCTTCATCTTGAACTTTCCAGCTATATTTTTTAAAACACTTTTCTCAAAAACATGAATTTTAGTTTATTTCTAATTAAGTTTTAAAACCAGTGTAGTGTATGAGAGCAAAATTTTCTAAATAGAACAAAGCACAGATTTTCCTTTAGGTTAATAATGAACAGTAACCATCAACCTGAAACAATATAATTTCCAAATCACTGATGCAAATGCAATTGTTAAAGTTATAAAGGTCTAAGAGATCTGTGAATCAATCAAGATCCCATTTCAATTTGATTTTAAAAGGTGGCGAAAAATGAATTGAATCAAATTGAATTCAAATTGAAAAGTGTTATTTCATTTAATATTTGATTTGATAAAATATGCAGTCATATTAGGACATATTATCATATTATTTTTACTCTTACTCTTTTTATGTATTCTAATTATATTTATACTTTTACTTGTTATTTTATATACGCTTGAAAAATAAATAAATAAATGAAATAAACTGTAAAAGGGAAATATCAAAAGAGTTGTAGCTTCATTTTCCCTGTTCCCAACTTTTGAAAGAATGGGACAAAAATGAAGACATAACAGACCCTTAAGAGGGCATTTACCTGAAAAGAATCCTAGCAATAAATTTTTAAGCTACTAAATATTTCAACTCTTTGAACTCTTCACCGAAGCCACTTTTAAAGCAAATCAAGAAGAGATGAGGAAAGAATAGTAGAAACATTCACATTGTCTAGAAAAGACATTCTGGAAACTATAATGAATTGATGCTGAATGCATATTAATCTTAGATACATGATAATCTTAACGGAAAAAAATAAAAAAAATAAAAAAGTAGAAGTAAGCTTACTAAACATTGAGAATTTTACTATTCTCTTACTACTTCCATTTTTGGGGTAGGAGTCTTTTCGGGCTGATTTTCTCTTCAAAGCAGGACACATTATGTGACGTTGGAGATTCTTGGGGGTTTTTTTGTCTTGTTTTTAATTTTCAAACTAAAATTATGCTTTGAATATAGGAGGTGATACAAGGTAGGAGTACCAAATTATTTTTGAATCTCTTTGAAGTGATTCAAAGGCATTTGATTTTATTTCATAGCTGCCCTGAATTTGAATCAACCTTGACCAATCTAAATCACATTATATGTACAACAAACTCAAATTATGTAACATTACAAATTCATTTAAGTTTTTAATAATTCCTGGTTTATTTACATTACACTGAAGGGAGTTTTATTATGTGAACTAAATATTCCTTTAATATAAGCTTCCAATGTGGGTTATAGAAATAGGCTTATCTACTCCTAAAATGATGTCTGTTACCTGCAAAAGAACTATTGTTTCATTCTTTTCCTCCCAACTGCTACATGCTCTTCTGCATTTAATTTTCAAACCTGACAGAAGGTACCGTGTTTCCCCAAAAATAAAACCCCATCTTATATTTTTTTTAACCCTGAAATAAGCGCTTGGTTTTATTGCCATGCACTCAAAAGCCTGATTGGGTTTATTATCAGGGGATGTCCTATTTTGAGAGAAAAGGCGTAGTTCCAAATTTCTACTTTAAAAATCTCTAAACCTGAAGTATGGAGTTACTCCCAGATGTATTGTAAAGTTTTTAGCTAATCAACAGCACCATAATACGTTGCATAGAAAGTTTCTGTGTTTTCGTAAATTAAGACATGAATAATCTCACTTAGCAACTGTATTTTTAGAAATAAGCATTGTTTGATTACATCTATCTATCTATCTATCTACTTATCTATCTATCTATCTATCTATCTATCTATCTATCTATCTATCATCTATCATCTTCTACCTATCTAGAAAATTTTTGTAGCTTTAAAAAATAAAATCCTTTAAACTAAATTAAATTAAGCTTTGCAGGAATTTACCAAATTAATTCAGGAAGCCCAGGGAATTCACTCAAACAGAATTTTCCAAAATGTTGTTACTTTCTAATATGTCTTGGTGTACAGTTCTGGAAACATACCATGAACTGGAAATACCACAGTAGTAATGGGAAACTTTAACTACCCTGATATCAACAGGGAGACAACTCTGCAGCAAGTGGGAGATGAAACAGATTCTTAACCAACCTGTTGGTTGGGAGTTGAAGTTGCTGGGATTTTGGGCAACAACATATTATTGGAATTCAGTATAACACAAACACAAGCAATAGAACATAATCCAGTGTTTTAAACTTTAAAAGAACTGATTTTAACAAATTCATACAGACCAGAGGTGATATTCAACAGGTTTAACCAGTTCTGGAGAACCAGTAGCGGAAATTTTGAGTAGTTCGGAGAACTGGTAAATACCATCTGACTTGTCATGACCCCATCTATTCTCTGCCTCCTGAATCCCAGCTGATCAGGAAGAATGGAGATTTTGCTGTAACCTTCACCCGGAGTGGGGTGGGAATGGAGATTTTACAGTATCCTTCCCCTGGAGTGGGGTGGGAATGGAGATCATGGTGCAGCTCCAGAGAATTCTATAGGAGATGGATTATCTGAACCCCTTCCAAAAGACTCTCTTTGCCTGCCAACATTCTTAGAACTGGCTACAGAGAAAGAAGAAGAACCACCACAAAACAATTTATTTTTATTTTTATTTATTTATTTTGTCAAGCATGTATTTTATGATAGATACAGGTGTAAACATAATTATAAATGCATGAAAAGGATATGAATAAAGAAAACACTAGGACAGGGATGGTAGGCATGCTGGTGTGCTTATGCATGCCCCTTACAGACTTCTTAGGGGTGAGGTCTACAGTAGATAGTCTAAGGTTAAAGTTTTGGGGATTTGGAGAAGAAACCACAGAGTCAGGTAGTGTATTCCAGGCACTGACAACTCTGTTACTGAAGTTGTATTTTTTTGCATCTAGTTTGGATCAGTTTACCATGAGAAAAGCCAAATTAATTGTTAGAGAGTAGGTTGTTAGTCTCTAAGTAGAGGGTAATGGATTGGTTTATGATTGATTCCAACACTTTACAAGTGATACAACATAATGAGATTTGTCTGTAATTATCGACTAGGCTGAGATCACCCTTTTTGAAAATAGGGATGACTGTGGCTAATGACCATAAATTAGGTAAGGAGCTAGTTCTGAAAGATATTTCGTAGATTATGCTAAGTGGTTCTGCTATGGTGGTTGAGAGCTTCTTTAGAAAATAGGCACATAATCCATCAGGGTCAATCAATAGAGATGGTTTTAGGTTGTGTGGTGCCTTTTCAACTGTGTCTATTGTGAAATCAACATGTAGCAGATTGTTGTGAGCAGTTGTGGTATGATTGGGAAATGAGGGGCATGAGCCATTGCTGTTTACAAAGACAGAACTGAAGAATGTGTTGAAGAGGTTGCCCCCCACTCCTAATTCCTGGAGTTGAATGCAATGGTCAATGATACTGAAAGCTGCAGAGAGAATCAGAACCGTTGCACCACCAATGTCCTGGGACCTCAGAAAGTAATCAGCAAATGCATTCTTCAAGGTATATAGAGACATACTAATTGTACTTAATTTCCTTTCATGAAATAAATGGTGATGAAATTGCTTTGAGCCTAATATTCTGCATTCCCAAAAGAGTAATAACATCTGTACTTTCTGCTATCTCTAATGTCAATATTTTTCTTCAAAGCTTTTCCTTTCATGCATGTTTTGAGATAAAGGATCTTCTTTATTAACACCCAAAAGATGAGTCTTTATTTATTTTTTTTGTAGGCCCTTAAAGAATTTTCTCCCTGAGGTGATGTCCCAGGCTTGATAATCATGGTCTCTCTGTTTCTTTAATCAGAAACATAGAATCCAGAGGAAGCCCCACCTCATGCTTAAATGAAAGGTACTATTTCAAATATTTTGCAATTTCCTATTGGTTTTTGAAAGGAAATGAAGCAAGGTTGATTTTAGGTTTATTGTTTTCCCTGGCCTTTTAGATGAGCACTACATGTTTAATTTATCAGTTCTTAAATAATATAGGAATCTGTATATGAATCTATATACAAATCTATAATTCAGTTTAATTTGTTGCTGATTAGCTGTTGCTACTTATTTTTCTTTGGATATTTTTATAGCTTTTATCCTGATCATAGCACACGATGAAGAGAAGTTTATTCTAAGATTTCTCAGGTGTAATCACGATCCATTCATATAAAATTGATAAAAGAATTATTTTATTTCTGTAAATGGAGAGAATAAAATAACCTATCGCCAAAATAACTACCTCAATTGCAATTTATCAGAAATATAATTTCATACAATGTATTAAACATGATGTGCAAGCTGCTCTTAGATAGATAATTCTGTGAATAACTAATTTCTAATTCTTATATTATAATTGAATATGAAGTTTACATTTATTTATATTGAATAACAATCTGGTTTCCATCAATGCTTACATTTGTCTACTTTTTATTTTGATTTAGTCAGATTGCTATCCCACATAGATTGAATAAGCATTGATGTTCTCATCCAAGTTGTCAGGACAGTGAATTCCAATTATCACAAGTGATCATTTCACTTAAAAATAAGCACAATGAAAGAACTTACTATATTTGCTTTGGTATAAGTATATGTATAAGTATATGTAACTTCATTCATCATTTTTATTTTTAAAACCTATAATTTTATTTACAGTTGCTATCAATATTTCTCTGTCTCTCTCTTTCAGCATATTCACACTAGATTTCTACACTAGACTTCTGCAAACAGCTTGGAATGTTTGAGTTCGAGCACTGTCAGCACTTTTTGATCACAATTAAGGTCCGGCTGTACCATAGTTAAATTAACAGAGAACCTGTGATTTGATATGTGATGCTATTGCTCCATCGTCCTATTTAAGCAAACAATTCTTTCTTGTTCCTGAGTTTCATTTTAAAATTTCATTTTAAAATTTCCCTATAGCCCTATAGAGTTTCATTTTAAAATTTCATTTTAAAATTTCCCTATAGCCTACACAAAGAAGTAATGGTAAAATTGACAAGAGCATTGTGGATTTCCCCATCATCTCTCCTGGAGACTAGCCAGAAATATTTGCTCCTTGTTTTTAGTATTTCAGATCATGATAAGCATGGATCATCTTCACTATACTTCTTAGAATTTGAGATATAAAGAATGGCAACATGGAGATGCTATTAGAGATCAGTCTCCTCATACCTCATAGAAGCAATATATTTCAACTGAGTTAGAGTTACATTTATAGGAGAACTTAAGAACATTGAAGCAGATGGAGAACCACAGTACCATATCTGAATTCCAGCTTCTAGGGTTCCAGATCTTTGCAAAGTGGGAGATCATCCTTTTTGCTCTATTCTTACTTATTTATATATTGACTATCATGGGAAACGTGATTATCATTGCAATGGTCAAGTTAGAACCATTTCTTCACTCTCCTATGTATGCTTTTCTCCAAAACCTTTCTTTCCTAGAGATTTGGTATACCAGCACAATTGTGCCTAAAATGCTTCGCAGTCTTCTCTGGGAGACCAACACCATCTCTTACAAAGGATGCATGACCCAGCTCTACTTTTTTGTCTTCCTGGGGGCAACAGAATGCTTTCTTTTATCTGTGATGGCATATGACAGATTCCTGGCCATATGTGAGCCATTGCATTACACAATAACCATGAACCGTCAGTCCTGTACTCGACTAGCAATTGGATCTTGGGTGATTGGTCTCATCACAGGACTGTTGCCATCTTTGCTGATCTCCAAATTATCTTTCTGCAGATCCAACCAAATCAATCATTTCTTTTGTGATATCCCACCTTTGCTGAAGCTCTCTTGTTCTGATACTTCAGTCACTGAGATTACTATATTTGTACTCTCTTCGTTGGTCCTTTTTACATGTTTCTTGCTTACGTTGGTGTCTTATGCCTTCATCATTATTACTATTCTAAAAATCCCCTCTGATTCTGGAAGGAAAAAGGCCTATTCCACCTGTGGCTCCCACTTAGCTGTGGTGATAATATATTTTGGCACGATGATCTCAATGTACGTTCGTCCCAATATTAACCTTTCCTCAGAGCTGAATAAGGTGATTTCTATCTTCTACACAGTCATAACACCCTTCCTGAACCCTGTAATTTACAGTCTGAAGAACAATGATTTCAGAGGAGCCATTCAGAAATTAATTCAGAAGAAGTATGCCCAACATAGCTTGTAAAGCAATGAAATGTGGTCGTAGATTTTAATTTAGTGTTATTTCTACATTGCACTTGTTTCTAAAATATCAGTAAACTGAAATATCATAACCTTACTATATGCATACTTTCTAATGTACTGGCATATATAGTTCCTATTGCAACATTTTCAAACCTCAATTCCAAAGTCAAATCAGATATGTTCAAATACACAACTGTAACCCAAGTCTAATGCAATGATTTTTATTATGTTCCTAACTATACATAAAATATTATTGTCTTGTCTTCTCCTTCTCATGTAGATAATGGAGAATTGTCTTTGATGTAATGTGGACACCTAGTCCTCAACTTACAAAGTTCAAATAGTGACTGTTCAAAGTTATAATAACACTGGAAAAGTGACTAATGGCCCTTTTTCACACTTATGACCATTGCAAAGTCATGTGATCAAAATTCAGACTCTTGTCAACTGATTCATATTTAAGATGGTTGCAGTGTCCAAGGGTCATATGATCACCTTTTGTGACCTCCTTCTAAGCAAAGTCAAGGGGGAAGCCAGATTCCCTTAACAATCATGTTACTAACTTAACAACTGCAATGATTCACTTAACTACTATGGCAAGAAATGTCATAAAATGTGGCAAAATTCACCTAACAACTATTTCATGTAGCAATAGAAATTTTGGGCTCAATTGTGGTTGTAAATTGAGGCCTATCTGTAACCTTCCTTTCAAACCATGAATTCCATATTATAAGCTTTGATGAACCTTTCTTATTATGAGATATAAAATAATCTTCAGGATTATATTTGCATGAAGTAAGTATGTTGTACAGAGTTTCAATTGTCTTTATTTCCTTTAAACTTCTTAGGAAGCTCCAGTCACAAATTTTCAGAATAAGACTAATACGGACCCTTAAATTAGATGATAATGTAACAATATTTCTCTGGAGATATGCTGGGAACTAAACATTTTCAGAGTTTAAATATTGGTTATGTCAACCTATACTAGGTTAGCAGGAAAATTTGATTAAAAAATGGAAAAGAAATGCCATAATGGAACTCCAAAGGATATAATAATGTTTCTACTTCATATTGACAAAGTGTGATCAAAGCCACATAGAAATTGTATTAAGAACTAAGATTTAAAGTTCCATTGGGTTTTCACTCCAATTCTACAAATGCCTTTCTGGTTTAAATAAGTTTTTCATCATTTAAATTAATACACATTTTTATGATTAAAGTTATCCATAGGCCATGCATTTCATTTCTGTACGTCTGCTTAATTATTTATGCAAGAATAGACACACATAAGTAACATAGCAACAGTTAACGCTACAGCATTTAAAAAGAATTTTTAGCAGACTAATCAGTGCAAATTTAGTGGTTTAATTCCTCAGCATAGAAAATGGAAATCTGTTATACTTGTGAACAGCTAATTATAGATAATATTATTATGTCACATGCAAAATATTGATACATACATGCTCATTTTCTGTCAGATTTCTCTATCATTCAGAAAAGGCTCTTTTAAGCCTGATATGATCATGTCATTCATCAAAATCTTACTCAGCAGCTAAACATGTTCAGTTAATATATAAAGGAATATAGTGTGGTGATTAGTTGTGGGAGATTTCAACCTGCGATTGGTTGGCGAGACATCAGAGGTAGTCTGGGAGTTCATGGCCTCCATGACGGCCATGGACCTGACTCAAATTGTGCAGGACCCAACTCACAGTGGTGGACACATGCTTGACCTTATATTTCTCTCTGGGCAGTGGATAAATGACTGGGGTAGGGGGGAGCTGTCTATATACCCTCTGTCATGGACTAATCATTCCCTCCTTAGGCTGGACTTTCAAGCCGCCAACCCTCACCACTGGGAGGCGGAACCAATGTGTTGGTTCCAGCCCAGGTGCCTGATGGACCTTGACAGGTTCCTGATGGAGCTTGGGACATCTCCCACTTCCCAAACACACGATTCGGCTCTGGCCCTGGTGGCATCCTGGGAACGGGCTGCTGCTGGGCTCTGGACCAAATTGCACGTTTGCGGCCTCTGACCTGGCGCAGATTCCGGTTGACTCCATGGTTCTCCATGGAGCTCCGGGAGATGAAGCACTGGAAAAGATGCCTTGAAGGCTGTTGGAGGTCTTCCCGATCTGAGTCTGACTGAACACAGCTAAGAACCTACATTAGGTCTTATCTTGTGGCGATGAAAGCGGCAAAATCCAATTATTTCTCCACTCTCATTGCTTCTGCAGAAAATCGCCCAGCCGCCCTATTTCGAGTGACCCACTCCCTCCTCCATCAGGGAGTAAGGGAGGATCTCTTACAGGGCAGAGCTGAGGATTTTATCCAGTTTCTGCAAGACAAAATCGCTCAGATTGAGATGGATATAGACTCTGACAGTGTAGGGTCCAACGAGGAGGCCAGTGCAAGTCTTATGAATAATATCTGGGTTGAGTTTGATCCTATTTCTCTGGATGAAGTGGACAGGATTGTTGGTAGGCTGGGTGCCTCCACATGTCTGCTGGACCCTTGTCCCTCCTGGCTTGTCTCAGCAACTAGAGAGGTGACCGGAGCCTGGATCCAGGCCATTGTCAATGCTTCTCTGAGGGAGGGGGTCTTCCCCGCCACATTGAAGGAGGCGGTGGTTCGACCCCTCCTCAAGAAGCCAGCATTGGATCCAGACTCCCTTAACAACTTCCAGCCTGACTCCAAACTTTGCTTTATAGAGAAGGTTGTTGAGTTCGTGGTGGCACAACAGTGACTTTTGATACCATCGACCATGCCTTCCATCATGACCTGAAGACGTGGCTGTTCCAACAGATCGGCTGACATGATTGGGTTTTTTAAATTTAAATGTTTAAATTTTGTTTATTTTAATACAGCTTTTAATATTAATTTTAATTTGTTATAAAATTGTTCACTGTTTTTAATGTCTTGTGAGTCCTTCGGGAGAAGGGCGGCATATAAAAAAAATTAATTAATTAATTAATTAATTAGAGTCTTTAAAGTTACCTGGCTTCAAAGCCATAAAATTAAAGATGCTACAGTTTTTGTGCCAACTATCTAATTTCTCTGAGTTTTTTTAAACCATCCTTTTCTGAAGAACAGAAGGAAATGCTGATGTAAACAACTGCATTTGAATTGGATATCCTCTTTTTCATGTCTTTATGTTTGATATCCTAAATAATAGTTTTTTCTTTGTCATTCACAAGTTGGCAATGGATAATAAACGAGCTAGGTCTCACAACTGGGTCTGAGCTACCTTATTTTTTTGGAATATAAGATGCTCCAGAGTATAAGACGCACTTTATTTTCAGGGAGGAAAATAAAAAAAAAAATCTGCTTGAGAGGCTCTACGTTTGGGAGGCTGCATTTGTAGCCTCCAAAAGCTCCTTTTGCAAAGGAACTTCTCTTTGCAAGGCAGCCTCTCAAACGGACCTATTGGAGGCTGTTTGAGAGGCTCTTCCTTTGAAGGGACGC
>JANHFM010005751.1:177930-190982 GCA_032468115.1 Grayia smithii | reverse complement strand
CTCCCTCCTTCATCTTCCTCCCTCTCTCTCATCTTTCCCCTCTCTCCTCTTTCTCCCTCCCTCTCTCATTTCTCCCTTTCCCTCTTCCTCTCCTCTTTCTCCCTCTCCCTCTCTTACATCTCTCTCCCTCTCATCTCTCTTTTTCCCCTCTCTTTCTCATCTTTCTGTCTCTCATCTCTCTACCCCTCTCTCTCTACCTCTTGTGAGTGTGTGTGTGTGTGTGCGCGCGCGAGTGAGGGGGAGGGGAGGGGCCACCCAGTGGTGGGATCATCTGAGAGGGAGCCGGAGGAGAGGGCCCAAAGAGCCGCATGCAGCTCTAGAGCCGCACTTTGCTGACCCCTGGTGTGGGTGAATCTGTTCCATCCTGTTCAGATTCTGAAAGCAAAGAAAGCTCTTTGTCAAGAGATGTTCCAGATGTTTTGCTCAGGTGATGCTGAGGAGACCCTGGAGCTTAAAATATTTCAGAGAGAGAGAGAGAGAGAGAGAGAGAGAGAGAGAGAGAGAGAGAGAGGGAGAGAGAGAGAGAGAGAATCTTCCAACCTTTTTCAGGCCACAAAGCTATTAACTTTAAAAACAAAAAAACAAAAAAACAGAACCCACAAAATATCGGATGTGGGTTTCTGATTTATTTTTTTCTTCAGGAGAACAAACTCATCCTTTTTTTAACAATGGACGTCCTACGTGCATTTTTCTCCTTTTTCTCCGTCGTCTCTCTGGGAACTCTGCACAATTGTTGGAATAAAAACCCTGCTGTAGAAAGCATTCCTGGACAGTGCCCAAGCTCCTTAAATGTTAGTCCCACAACGCAGCGGTGTCATCGTGAAGTGCATTCTTTTTGACCTCAACATCTCTCTTGTCCAACGTTCAACTGAAATAACCCGTCAAGGGAGAACAGGCTTGGCTAAGTGGAGAGCGAATTTCCATGCCAATGTTAAGTTTCTTGCTGGATGGAGAATCAGTACTATAACCAGGGAAAGGGCCAGAGCTGAGCTGGCAACAAACAAGCCACAAAAGAAATTGCAAGACAAGGACATGAGAGGTTGGCATCAGCCCTTGCTAGAGTGTGCTTCTTGGCAGTTGCCCAGCTACACCAATTGTTGACTCTTTGTGTCCAGCAATGAATCCTCAATTCAGAACTAGCTGCATCCATCGGTTGGTTGGTTGGTTGGTTATTTATTTATTTGTTTGTTTGTTTATTACATTTATTTGCTGCCTATAAGCAGAACAGAAGTAAAATAATAGAATAATAAAAAAACTATGACTGAGGGCCACGTTAGAATAAGTACTTTAACATGATAATCAAGAAGATGGATGGGTGGAGAGCAGAAAGCAAGGGGGAGGATAGGTGGAATCTGCCATTAATCCATGCTAGAAATTCTGTTTATGTATAGCACCACAGATCAAATAAAGTGTACAGTCACCACGTGCTTTACTGCTTAGCTGTTTTTTCTGTAACTTAAAACAAAAGAACATAGAATATATACCATAGATCCAAACTTATACACACTGCCATCTACTGGCTGAATACTACTGTAGTTGTTGCTACAAAAATGCATTCCAACAATGAATTCCAACTACCCCATTTGGTCCTCTGGCTAACCTGCAGAGCCAGATCTTCAGGCTCTTGTCCAAGGATAGAAGGAATATCCAGCAGGGCAGATGAACCAGAGTGGGTGTCTGAAAGAGGCAATACTCCCTCTCCAAGCCTCAGAAGACCTCCTCAACATTTCAAAAGACTGAAATCCATCACAACTGGTTCAACAACAACAAAGGTTTCCTCATCTCCACTTCAACTCCCAGGGCGAGGGCATTCTCTGTGAGCGCACCCGCCCTCTGGAACGAACTTCCCACCAACCTCCGGACCTCGCCTGACCTCCGCTCCTTTCGCTGCGATCTGAAGACTTGGCTTTTTAACCAAACTGGCTGACGTAGTCGATTTTATGGTTATGTTATAGTGTTTTTATTGCAGTTTAAATTTTTAGGGTTTTAATTGGGGTAATATATTATCGCATTTTTATTTTAATTGGGTTTTAAATTCATTGTTATACTTTTTTACTTGTGAGCCGCCCCGAGTCCTTCGGGAGATGGGGCGGCATATAAATGCGATAAATAAATAAATAAATATAAATAAAATTCAGACACTTGACAATTGACTCATATTTATGACAGTTGCACTGTCCTGAGGTCATGTTAATCACCTATTGCAACCCTCTGACAAGCAAAGTCAACGGAGAAGCCAGATTCACTTCATGACTCTGTTACTAATTTTACAACTACAATGATTCACTTAACAACTGTGACAAGGAAGGTCATAAAATGGGGCAAAATTCACTTAACGACTGCCTTGCTTAGCAATGAAAATGCTGGGCTCATTTGTGATTATAAATCAAGGACTATCTGTATAAGGCTGGTGAGGTCAACAAAAGGCTTCATCAACATTTTTCATCGTTCTACTGAATTCTGTATATATCCAAGTATATATGGACTGGAGAAGACCCTAGGTTTACTATTTTTCTGGAATCATAGGACTAGAAAGGACCTCAATATCTTCTAGTCCATCTCCCTGATCAAGGCAGGAGACCTAATATCATCCTGGTCAAATGGCTGTCCAGTTAATTTTTGAAAACTTCCAGTTGGAGCACCTACAACTTCTGGAGGCAAGCTGTTCCACTGATTAATTGTTTTCACTATCAGAAAATTTCTTCTTCTAGGTTGGAACTCTCTTTAAACATCTCTTTAAGCATCTTATCCCTCATATTCTCAAACCAAATCCTTGCTTGATCTGCATAGGTTTTCTGTAATGTTGCCAGCATCATAGTTTATATTTGTGCATATAAATATATTTTATATTTATTTTATATTTTATAATGAAAATGCACAAATATAATGCAACCTAGCATTTTCATTATGAAAAGAGAATGTACTGCCTACTAATGTTGAAGATAGCTATTTTGATATAGTGACTAATGGCATTAGACTGGGCATTAGAATTTGAATCTTGCCTTACATAAGAAGCTAGTTGAGTGACTTTGGGTTAATCACCCTCTCTCAGCCCTAAGAAGGAGGCAAAAGATTTTGAAAATCTTTTCAAGAAAACTGCAGAGACTTGTTCATGTAGTCACTAGGAATCTAGACTAACTCAAAGGCAGAGTAAGAGGTAGTTTGTCGTTGAACTTGAAGTTATCAGGTTAGAAACCAGGAGATCATGAGACACAAAGCCAAGCTGCGTGACCTTGAGCCAGTCACTTTTTCTCAGCCATAGGAAGGAAACAATGTCAAACTGCTTCCAAAAATATTGCAAAACTGCAAGGACTTGTCCAGGAAGTCATCAGTGTCAAGACTGATTGAACTCACCAAAGACAAAAAAATACCCCTCTTCTCAAAGTTGTATTTGTTGGGTTGCATTTCTTCTGCCCTCTCATCAAAACTCACTTTCTATTCATCCCCCAAATTAATACGTTTTTCTGAAGGTTCTTGTCCACCTTCTGCAATTATATATTGGGCCATCATCTTTACAACACTTATTTATTCTTGGCTTATTTCCAAAAGCTAAGCAAAATTGGACATGGATGGGATACCACCTGAAAATCCCATGTCTGTACTTCAATCTCAAATGTTGAAACCAAATTCCCAGAAGAAGGCAGTAGTAAACATTTTTTGTATTGTTGCAAATGATGGACATTAAATTTGTCATGGTGCTGTAAGAATTCTGAGGGTCATATAATCTGATCTTGTTTTGGTTACACTATATCTCTAAATACAGTTTCAGGAAGAAAAGTTATCCTTATATGTTCCTGCAATATGGAATTAGTTATCTCGTGAAAACCTTTGGCTCTTTGAGCCTCAGGCAAGGCCAAGAGGATAATTTTACATAACCATAAAGAAACTTCACTCATTTTGAGGATTGGATCCAGGATATGAGTTTATTCTCTGTTTTTTAATGTTTCTATACTCTAAAAATGAGAAAATTAGTTCTTTTAGTTCTAAATTTAATGATAAGTTTGACTTAACTTTGTTACTTTCAGTTGGTTTAACTTTATTATCTGTATATTACTTTTTTCTTTTCATTTTTTATTTTCGGGGGGGGGGGAATCAATATAATTATACATTTTTGTTTTTTAATAGGGACCAGCTGGAGTTTCTCCAGTTGGGAAATCAGTGTCTGTTAAAATCTATTTCAACTACATACATGGAATCTTAATTCCAATCCTGATACTAGCATTTATCCAGATGCTTGTACATCAATCTTGCAGAATCTGTTTATTAAACCAGAAGCCACACTTTCCAAAATGGACTTGGCTCCTGCATTTTGATCTGTCAGCAGAAACTATTTGGGTATGGTAATTATATGTTTGGACGAGAATCCTTTTGCTGGAAAGCAGATCTTCATTTCGCAACCCAAATTTGTAAATCCCATAGGGCAAAAGCAGTCAGAATTTGCTTGTCTTGTTTGTGGCATCCCCTCCGAAGAACTAACCATGCATCAATTGCCATTAGCACATGTATCGTGCACTAAAAGACACATCTGAGACAAGCTTAAGCAAGCATTCCATCATCCAGAAATTATAATCTTTTAATAAATGCTTATCCAGAAATTCACCAAAGAAACATCTCCAGTATAAACTTTGAAAACATCAGTGAAAATGGTGAGTATTGGGTTGTTTTTTAGTATTATGTAAATATATCTTACCAGTTTGCATATCTTTGCATACATGACAGCTGGTTGGATTAAACATCATAACAGGTGCCTGTGCAACTCCTAAGGATAAGCAAAACTTGGTAGAAATTTAATATTCCATCTTTTTTTAGGTTAGATTCTCCACATCCTGTGACTCCTTCCATGAATCCCAAAGTAGTCCTGCTGCATTGGGAGCCTGGAGGACAACTTTACATCGAGCTAGGCCTCCAGAAGATTCTGAAAAGCAACTTCATTCAACAAGATCACTACCCTTCTAACTAATAGTGCAGTTCTAAGTGCCAAACTCTAGGCCCTCTCTCCCAACTGAAGATGATGGTGATGAAAATATGAGACAAGCCTTGAAGAGACAGAGCTGCTAAAATAAATCTAAGCCAGACTATTAAAATCTATAAATTGCTTTGGGCCAGAACTGGATCAAGGAATATATTCTTTGGTTGCTATCCATGGTTCTCAATCTACAAACCTGTGTCTATTGTATGCCTCCATAATTGTCCCCCAGGGTCCTGCTCCTGTCCATTGCAGCCCATGGCTGTCCTGAAGCCTCATTTGCCTGGACCTTTTTCAGCTGGACCAACAGTGGACAATGTTCCCACATTTCATCCAGTGAACCAAAAGATGCATCTTCACATGTTTCTAAGCAGCCCGTGTCCCATTTTTTAAGGGCTGGGAATCCTGGTATGCATTTCCACATCTGTGAACTCCTGGGTGTTTTCCGTTCTCTCTGGAGATGTGGTGATGGGAGATATAACATGCTTTAAGCGGAGAAGCATGGTGAACAGAAGAATGAGCAAGATGGCTAGCAGGGTCAGGAACAGCCCCACATACATATACAAGTTAGAATACTTATCTGCGATTGCTGCTTCAGTAGCCAATGTTGGGTGTGGGTGAGCACGGCCAGTAAGATTTCCATGGTGTCTGAAAACAAGTTCAGTCATTGCTTACTCAGGCCTTGTCCATTCTCCTCCATTCACTCATAAACATGTTGCTACTTTTTTTACACAGTCCAAGAAAGGGGTCCTTGTTGGATTTATGCATTGGAGTATGAAGTAACTTCTCGGAGATGCTATAAATCTTTAAGTTGCATAAGAAAGCTCTTTTCATGGACAGTCATCTTCCAATGCTTTGCTTGCTCTGTGAAATAGAAGACCCAGATCATCACATATCATCATCATCAATCATTTCTCCTTGAAAGAAAAACACACATCTGAGAGGGCTTTTCAGTCAACAGCATTGTACAACTAATGATATATTCACAGAAGGCTTAGTCAATACCTGTATTGAGCTGGTTTTGATCAGAATCTTTGGTCTTCATCGGAAAAATGAGCATCAGTTAAGTTCAGAGTGAGCAACCATGGTGATGCTTTTTTCAACATCTAATTTCAAATCTTTGTACTGTATTTTATTTCTAAACTGAGCAACATGAGTTAATTAAGGGACATTTCAATTAATGTTGTGTTCTGCGGTGGTTCTCCATTTTCCCATTTCTAATGGACTGCTTCACAATTGCTGAAAATTTCAGTTGGCTACTTAATAAACTTTCGTTGTTCTAGTTGTAGCTCCGCCTTCTTTCAGCATTAACATCATAAATCAAAATCAGTACTATATTGTAAAAATTCTGAGTTTAATGTCAAGGCTTTCTTTGCCTGATGCTCTGAGCCTATCAACAATCTCAAATGTACTGTAAAAATGATACAGAATTATTGCATGGATAGTGAGATATTTGTGAATCATTGGAATGGAGCTAAGTGATTCCCATTGTTTTCCTTCAAAGCTGTCCCATTCTGGTATCTTAACCATGCCGGCTATGAATTTGGTATCATGTCACTTCATAGTCCTTCTTTTCACTAGACTAGACATACCCAAAAATAAATGCCAATGACCTCTATTCTAATCCTCATTATTTGCTGATCTTGTCCATATTATTGTCCTATCCCATGTATGGTTTAGCCTCAGAAAACAACCACTGGCATTCCAGGAAATGCTCACTGCTGCACTTTTCTTAACCTAACATGCCACCTCAGAAGATTGTTGTGAGGATAAAAAGAAGGGGGGGAAATCAGGATTACCAATAAAGTTAACCAAAGCTCTTAGATTTCCAGTGTCTTAATAAAGTGCATTGGAGCACACGGGACTTCTGTTCAGATTTCAGGTCAGGAAAGTATTAAATGCCTGAATCTAAAACAGAATTTAAAGAGACCTTTATTTCCTGATCCAATTTTCTACTGAAGCTTTCTCCTTAAAGCAGAGCTCCAGACATTGAGTGGTAAGCATTCCTTTCGGCAAAGAAACTTCATTAAATTATCTAATTCAAAGTTCTGGATGAGCAAATTTCCTAGGCTCCTCAAAGAGAGTGAACATTAATTTTATTAAGCAAATTACCCAAGTGGGGGGGGGGTGTTTGTGTATGTGTATGTGTAGAGATTTGTGTAAATTCAAGAACGAGTCTAAAAGTGCAAGAGTGAGCAAGCAATGGTAGAGGGCTAAAATTAAAACAGACATGAACTCTCTGATTTTCTCAGAAGAACTTCAGGAAAAACATCAATATGCAATATGATTTCAAGAGGTTTTGAAGACAAAGCCAACTTGCCCTCCCCCCTTGCTGCCTGGATTAAAACTTACCACTGCAATCAATTATCTGGTATAACTAGTTTATAACCTTGCCTCCTCCCCAATTCAGGAAACTGATATTTTAATGCATGCTTTTAATTTTTTTTAAAAAAAAAAATCTCTTGAGGGAGTATTCATTTCTCTCCTAACAGATGGGTCCCTCGCTCCCACTCTTTTACATGCAGACCTAATATACTGACAGTCTTTTAAGTAGAGACAGAAGATTTTAAGAAGTGTAACCCATTACCTTTTGCTGCTGGAAGGAACCTGAGAGGGTTTGACCCCACAAGGACCCTACCTGGGGCTATTAGAGAGGCATCTTCTTACGGATTGTCCTAGAGACACCTCTTGTCCAGATCGCTGAGATCTTTGCTGTTGGGCTACTAGACCCAGAAGATTTGACTTTCTGGAGAGTTGAAGTAGGGTTCCTTCTAAATGTTCACGCTTGGTAGTGTGGTAGGCACAACTGGTACTGCTTCTCCCTTAGCTGTCTCACTTCTCGAGCTGGGTTGCTCATTCTCCTTCAGAGGCAAAGGAATGACAATAAATCCATCTGCCTTGCAGACAGCTGACTGAGAGCTGATTTTACCCACTGGTTCTCTTCTTTCCTTTCTTTAGACATTGGAGAGACTTGAACAGATTTCTCTCTCTGCACGCAGCTATGTTTCATGAGAGAGTGAGAAAGAGAGAGAGAGAGAGATGCTCGTGGCACCAATAGCAAAGTTTTGACAAGCTTTTCCTTTAACTCTTTCTATGCCCTAGATTCCTTTCTGGACTGGACAACTAGATAAAAAGCCAAGACCAATGCCAGGAGATAAACTAGAACTAATTCTTTTTTAACATTGAGAATCCTCATTGATTGGGGAGTTAAATAAAGCACAGAGATTTGTTGATGTTATCTGCAATAGAAACACCAATGGAAATTTTATCACCTAGTGGAATTCATTCCCAGAAGATGTGGTAAAAGCTATTTAACTGAGGTAGATTTAAAAGGAGATCGATTAAATTCCTAGAGGACAGCTCTGTCAAAGGCTATTCGTTTTGAAAACTCAATGTTGTCTCTACGTTGGAACCAGGCATCTCGAAATAATTTCTGGAGAAGCAGAGATCTACATCCCCTCTTTGTTAGCACCCCAAAAGAATCTGGTTGGCCATTGAGAAAAACAACGTGCTGGACTAAGTGTCTACGGAGCTTCTCAACCATCCAGATAATGGTTGTCCCCAAAGTGGGTTTTTTTTCCCCAAAAGGTAACTGGACTTTCTTGATTTTGTCCTTTGAAAACATTTGTCCAAGACAGATAATGTCCACTAGATGCACATTATGGATAAACGACAGATGATTCTTCCACTATTGGTGAACTCTTAACTCCTGTGAGTCTTAGCCACCCTGATCAATGGTGAGAGACATTGCAGTTCAAGAGAAATTATTCCACAAAGCATGGTGAAACAGTAGCTTAGTGCAAAGTGTTAATTTATTTGAGAATGCATTCCTCTCTGAATCTTGAAAATTAGATTTCAGAGTGGCTGCAATTAAGACAGACATCCACCAACCTCTACATCTTCTTTCTCCTGGCCACCTGCTTCAAAAATTCACCTTTTCACATTTCTGTGTGTCTCTGTGTTTTTGTTTTTAAGAGGCAGGGAAAGAGTCTATTTCTTTGCCAAGGAGCATTCTGTTGATCACTCAAGTGAGAATCACAAGGTTATGAGCACTTGCATCCTTAGAGTTGTATATATATTAAGTGCTTTTCTGTAAATAAACAAACAGAAATTCAGACATCACTTGGCAAAGCATGAGCTTGGAAATTTGAAGATCTACAAGGAGATTTGAGGATAGCCCATAAAAAGAAACCAAAGAATAACAAGGCAGTAGGAAGGATGAAAACAGTCAGAATATGGATATAAGAGCCCCTTTTTGAAGGAGATGGGTGCTTTAGAATTATGAAACAAATTTTATTTTATAAATAAAATAAAAATGCATAGAATTCTAAAACAAAAAAAAAGTTCTGGAGTTCTCCATTTCAATCAGCAATGGATAATAGCCGTTGACTTATGAATGTGAACAGGAAGGCACTTGCAAGACTCAACTCATTAAAGGAACTGTTGGAATAAGAGGCAAAAGATAGGTAGCAGAGGAGAAAGAAAAACAACAGTAATGTTGCAAAGAAGGCATATTGTATGAATAATGGGGAGAAAAGAAAGGAAATAGAAAAACTATTTTTAAATAATATCATTATTGGAGTCCTTCCCCATATTCTGCAAATATTTACAGTTTCTTTTCTTTCCTTGAACATGCAAGACAAAAAAAATTACATGGAAACTAATCAAGGAGGGAAGCAACTTGGAATTAAGGAGAAATTTCCTAACAGTGACAACAATTAACCAGTGGAGCAGCTTGCCTTCAGAAGTTGTGGGTGCTTCACTTGAGGTTTTAAAAAAGGGACCCGACAGCCACCTTTCTGAAATGATAAAGGGTCTCCTGCTTAAGCAGAGGGTTGGACTAGAAGACCTCCAAGGTCCCTTCCAACTCTTGTTATTCTATGTTCTAGCCCACTCTATACATTATAGTAAAACCCTAGCAGTAAAACCCCAGCTTACCTAAATACTCCATTTTTAGGGCCCATCTGCCCATCATCAGGGCTCAACAGGATCTTTGAATTCCATGAGTGATCAATTATAAGTAGTCCTTGACTTATGACCATTCGTTAGTGACTGTTCAAAGTGACCATTTGAAGTGGCCATTTCCTCTAAACTGACCACAAAATAAGCCAGAAGAAGACCAATTTTCATCAACATAATTGCTGTTGTCTCCATGTCCAAGTGATCATTAAAATTGATTATTCAAATGCATTAAAACTGTAAAGTCTCCTTCAAATTAAGCTCAATCTTATTTATTTATTTAGAAAATTTATATAAGGGGTTGGGAATTTCTATTTTTATTATTATGGTTAGTTGCACAATCAGATGTTCAGACTGGATTTGGAATTTTGATCTCCTATTGAATCCTTCCGAAGGACCTGGGATAGGCAAATATGTTTTTTTTAATAGTGTTAAAAGGTATTATTACAGGATAAAAACTGTTCTGAGTAAAGCTGCCTTTTGCAATTGACTGATAGTGATTTTGTCAATGACGATGGACTTCAGGTTGTGCACCAGTTATTTTGGGATTGCTCCCAAGGCACCTATTACTATTAGTACTACCATTGCTTTCTATTATTTCTGATTCTGGAGGTTGTTCTTTCCAGAATTGGTGCATCCATTGACTGGTGCTAATGGTTGATACAGGTTGCTGCCAGCATCCTAAGTATCAAATTATTATTATTATTATTATTGAATCCTGATTCAGATTAAAGTATACATTTTTACATTTTTCAATTCAGATTTTATAAAACCATAATAAATAATTGCATTCATGATATTACAAAATCATGATAATGATTCCTGGTGGTGCAGTGGTTAGAATGCAATATTGCAGGCTAATTCTGCTGATTGCTGACTGCCCAGCAGTTCAGCAGTTTGATTCTCACCAGCTCCAGGTTCACTCAGCCTTCCGTCTTTCCAAGGTTGATAAAATGAGGACCTAGATTGTTAGAAGCAAGATGCTGACTCTGTAAACCACTTAGAGAGGGTAGTAAAGCACTATGAAGTAGTATCATGACTGATGATGACAAAGGTATCGTTCCAAATAAGGCTGCCTTTTGCAATTGACTGGTGGTGATTTAGTTATTATTTTTTGCAATAATATGCATTGAGCTATCTATCCATCTGAATATGGAAGTCCCACAGGATCTCAGTCCTATGGATTATATCTATATCTGTATCATCTATATCTGTCTTTGTCTCTATCATTTTTGTTATCTTTTTTTCTTTTTCTTTTGCAATGTTTTGGTCATTTTATTAAATAAAGATTCTAAAAGAAAGAGATAGGAGAGGGAGAGAGAGAGAATACTATCAGGAATATTAGGGTAATTCTATTGCAAGTTCACATGAACATAATCTTATAAGAAAATATTTATTCTTTTCCTTTTACTCTCTGGAAAACTAGGGAGAGTGTATTCTGAAACACTTCCCACACCTTCTGTGAGCTAAGATACCTTTACATGCCAGTTATCCAGTCTGTGGTTTTCCATTAATGGAGAACTACGCAATTGAACTGACATGAAGATTAATCCTCCAACAGGAATTTATCAGAACCACTTTGGTGCAGTAGCTGTAGTGCTGATCTTCTATTTGGAAAAGCCAGGGAGTTTCCTGAGTTTCTCTGCATTCTTCAGTCCATTCCCACAAACAAGTGAAACCATGGTTATTAGGAGATGCTATCAAACCAATCAAAAACGTTAGTGAGTGGCAACCAGATTGTTCAGGGCACCAAAGGACAAGACAAGAAATAATGGATGAAAGCTTGTTAAAGAGAGATCCAACCTAAAACTAAGGAGAAATTTTCTGACAGTGAGAACAATTGAATAGCTTGCCTCCTGGAGTTGTGGGTGCTCCATCACTGGAGGCTTTCAAAAATAGTCTGGATAACCATTTATCTGGGATGGAATAAGGTCTCCTGCCTTGAGCAGAGGGTTGGACTAGAAAGCTCCCAAGCTCTCTTTCATCCCTATGATTCTACTGTATGTTTTATGTTGGGTCAGTTCAGATGAAATGGCTGTCCTGTGATCACTGTGGTGACCTCTGCATCAATCCAGAAAATATAAGCTCAAAACATCTGCCCCACCCCAAAATTTGTTTTCTGGAATCATGGGAATGAGACAATGGTGAATTCAACAACAGTAGTCCTTTCTTTGTATAACTGAGTCATTTGGGGAAAACAACATATGATTTTATTATGAATATGTCTTTATATCCAAACCCTAACAAAATTGGGATATTGTGGGTGAGCCAGAGTGTTGTATTTAAAGGAGGAACTGTATTAAAGGGTCGCGGCATTAGGAAGGTTGAGAACCACTGCTATAGATAGTCCTTGTCTTTACAACCTTTTATTCAATGACTGTTTGAAATTACAATGGCACTGAAAAAAGGGACTTACTGTATATCCATTGTTCACACTTATGAACATTGCAGCATTTCCATGGTCAACAGGATCAAAATTTGGCCTCTTGGCAACTGGCTGATATTTATGATGGTCTTGGGGTCATGTGATCACCTTTTGCGACTTTGACAAAGTCAATAGAGAAGCCAGATTCACTTAACAACCGGTACTAACTTAACCATTGCAGTGATTCACTTAACAACTGTGGTAAGAAAAGTCGTAAAATGGGGCAAAGCTCACTTCACAACTGTCTCACGTAGCAAGAGAAATTTTGGACTCAATGGTGGTTGCAAGTCGAAGACCAGTTGCACTGTACTGCAGGATAATATCTATCTTGCAGTCACTGCATTGACAGTCCTGCCTTCATGTGAGAACCTCTGGTCACATCTTGGCAGGAGGTAAAAGGAGCCCAGATCAGAACTGGGACTTTCGTAAACATACTTTATTAGGGCGATCACTGTAATTTATCACGGTATTGTGGATTTTCATGAAACCTTATTGACACCCCTATGGGATGCCTCCTTTATACTGTGCATTTTATGAATTTATTTAATTTCTGTCTCTTCTTTCGATCAGGAGTTCATCAGCAGACAGAACATTTTCATCTCCAATTTTATTTACCGTATTTTTTGGAGTATAAGATGCACCTTCTTCCTCCCTAAAAGGGGGTGAAAAGTTGGGTGCGTCTTATACATCGAATGTAGCTTT
>JANHFM010005751.1:131990-143496 GCA_032468115.1 Grayia smithii | reverse complement strand
TATTATTATTATTATTATTATTATTATTAAATAACTGACCACTGGAACTCCGTGCTGATCTACTGCAAATAACTCAAGAGATCTAACAATAGTTTCAATAGATACATTCTGCCTCCTCAGCATTACAATACTGACTGAGCATTAATAGATCAGCAGAACAGGCGCTTGCTAAGCGAGAAAAAAAAAGCAGAGAAACCCCTATTTTCTACGCAACAAAATAAATGCACAATGCAAAGAAGTAGCCAGTCAAAGAGTTATAACCGAGGCTTCTTTCGTGGCATCATCATCATCACATCATCACCTTCACCTTCACCCATGAGGCGTCTGCTTTTAGGGCCGTTAAGGATCTCTTAACATCTGATTCAGTTCTTATTCAATACAGCGACCATCTTCCAGATAATGGGCCACAGTTTGTTTCTGCGACATTTCAATCCTATCTGGCAGAGCATGGCATTTGACATGCCCCGGTGGTACCGTTCAGCCTGGCCAGCAACGGTCTGGCCGAACATGCTATGAGGGCAGCCAAAGAAACCTTAGCGCGTTTTCGCACTGGAGACTGGCACGAGAGAATAGCCTGGTATTTGACAGCACAACATGTGACACCATGCACTTCTACCCACAGGAGCCCCACAGAACTTCTGATGGGTCGGCTGCCTTTGCACTGTCCTGGACTGCCTGCATCCACAATATTCCCCAGACACACCGGTGGACTCATCAAGCAGACTTAGGGAATTTCCATGGGAGACCTAATCTATGCCCAAAACTTCAGGGGGGACCCAAAGTGGCTCGCTGGGGTCATAATTCAAATCACAGGGCCATGCTCTTACATGGTCAATCTGGAAGATGGACGAACCTGGCGCAGACACATAGATCAACTCTGGTCCAGGAAGGTCAGCACAGATCTAGGCCATTACTTCCCCAATAACAACAACTACAATGACCGCAACTTAATCAACCCTTACTGCAGCGAAATCCCCTCAGAAGAAGGCACGACATGCAACCCGAACAGAAATTATGGAAACCCTGAGGCCACACTAAATGTCAACTTACTTCTCAGTTCCAGGAGTCCAGTTAGTCCTCCGGTTGATCTGCCAAGTCCAGAGTCACCTATCAGAGGTTCCCTGAGTTGAGCCAAATACTCCTGCTCTGGCTAGGCCACAACCAGAACTGAGAAGGTCCACCAGGGTTCAGCAGCAGCCAGCGTACTTGGAGGACTATGCTTACTCCATCCAGGAAGGGAG
This sequence comes from Grayia smithii, assembly GCA_032468115.1. Lineage (NCBI taxonomy): Eukaryota > Metazoa > Chordata > Lepidosauria > Squamata > Grayiidae > Grayia > Grayia smithii. The sequence continues at coordinate 142,255 of JANHFM010005751.1, read as the reverse complement.
GGGTGTTGAGTCCTTGACTTACATCTGCCCAGAAAGTCCTCGGAGTTACGACCGGCGCTCCTGATTGGCTAAGGTACGCTGAAGGTCTTGGCGGGGGTTTTGGCGCAGCCGGTTGGCTAGGCTGTTTTGACAGCTACTATAAATAGCTGTCTTTGGTTCTGAAGTTGTTGTCTCCGTTGGCATTGATTCTGTTAGTTCCCTGTTAAAATAAAGCAATCGTTAATTGGAAACTGCCTCCTCAGTCTTTACCCACATATAATTCAACAGGGCTGACACTGCTCTGGTCACCATGGCTGTCCATGAAAGTAAAGCCTGCGCTTGGCTGAAGGGTGGGCGCCGGCAGGTGGGTGGAGCAATGTGAGTGGGGCAGCCTCGTGGTGCTGTGCAGGCTGGATTAATTGCTTTGGCGGGCCATATCCAGCCTGCGGGCCATAGTTTAAGGATCCCTGCTTTAATCTAACATTTAATCAGGCTAACAGTTGGTCCCTGTTTTCCCATTTCCTCTATTTCAAGGTAGGTGTGCTCTACTACCATAAAATAAAATTTAATAAACATCCAAATAGCAGAACAGTCCTGAAGGAGGGCGGGAGAGTGATAAACTACTATTGTGCAGCTGGAATGACCCATAGTATCTTATGGATTTTCAGCTGGGAAAGGAAAACACAATTGTTGTGTATGTGTGTTTATCCATGAGTGGGAGTATTTGTCTGTCTCCAGGGGCACTGATAATGTGTTAGCCATAATGTGTTAGCCAACATAGATAGATAGATAGATAGATAGATAGATAGATAGATAGATAGATAGATAGATAGATAATGATGATAGATAGATGATAGATAGATAGATGATAGATAGATAGATAGATAGATGATGATAGATAGAGATAGATAGAGATAGATAGATAGATAGATAGATAGAGACAGACAGACAGACAGACGATAGAAATGATAGAAATAGATAGATTAGATTATTCAATTTTGGTGTAGTGATTAAGGCATCAGCCTTAATCTGATGAAACAGCAAAGATCCTGCACCAAACCCACAAACTCCCAAGCTAGAAGATCTAGGATTGAAGAAGGGAATTTTATATATCTCTATCTCTATATACATATGCATATACATATACAGGTAGTCCTCAATTTACGACCACAGTTGAGCCAGTGATGGGTTGCTCCCGGTTCGAGCCGGTTCATGCGATCCGATAGCAGTGACAGTATGACGTCACCGAATCAGTTCTTCACGACTGGCAGCTGGGCCCACCCATGCGCCTGTACTTACCTTTCCCCCCTTTTTTCCTGTTTTTCTGCTCTGCGCATGCGCAGAGTGCTTGTTTTCAGGTATTTTTTGGTTTTTTTACTAACTGCGCATGCACTTTGCACATGCATGAAGAGAACCGGTAGTAAAGGTAAGTAGAACCCATCCCTGAGTTGAGCCCAACCGCTAAACAAGACAGTTGTCAGGTGAAGTTTGCCCCATTTTACGACTTTTCTTGCCACCGTTGTTAAATGAAACATTGCATTTGTTCAGTTAATAATCTGGCTTCCTCATTTACTTTGCTGGTCAGAAGGTTGCAAAGGGGATCACTTGACCTCAGAACACTGTAATTTTAAACAGTTACTAATCAAACTGTTGTAAGTATAGGATTACATGTACAAAATTGCAGGCACATCATCAGTGCCTCTGGACATTCTTCCAACTTTCCTCACCCTAATTAGTTCAAGCTGGCAATAATGGTCTCATAGAGTGCAAACATAGATGGAATCAAGATCCAGTTTGTGATGCTTCCTCTCTGAAGATGTTAGAAATGCAGAGAATCTGGCAGGATTTAGCAGTATAGTCAACATTGCACCTGGTGCCATCTGTCAAAACAGGCATAAACCTTCAGACTCACTCGAATCGGGGATTTTCATAATAAAAAGTCTCATTTTTCCTACTAAAGACAGCTTCCTCCAATTGCTGTCACATAGTTATAATACATGTTTGGGATAGTGTGAACCTCTTGCCATCTGGATGAAATGACCCAGACACCATCAAAGGGAGGCCAAATATTTTGTATCACTTAAAATCCACATATGTTGTTAGACTCTAAAATCAGAAGCAGGAGGAGCTCAGATGGTGAAGAGGCAACAACTGCTATGAACAGCTCCTCTGAAAGACTATTTTTAATCCATTTATTCTTAATCCATTTATCAGTTAATCAATTTATTCTTAACCTAAACAATGGTGCACAAAATGAATGCTTGTGATAGAGTTCTCTTTAACAAGATTTATTGATATAAGGGGCTTACAAGGATTTCAGCAACTGAACTCTTTCCCTTGTAGAATCAATATATCTTCATGTATTTATTTATTTATTTAGACACACCTTTTTCCCCACTATAGGAGGGTGAAAATTTGGGTGTGTCTTATAGTCCGAATGTAGCCCCGCCCAGCCTCAGAAACAGAGGTTTCAGAGGCTGGAAAATTTAATAAACATCCTGGAAAAAGCCTCTGAAACTTCTGTTTGAGAAGCTAAAAAAAAAAGGCTCTGAAATGGAGATTTCAGAGGTTAAGAAAAAAAACAAGGCACAGAGCTCACAACCAAGGAACCTGCTGCTAAAGTTCACCTCTGGGAACAGCTGATTGGGGGTATTCTGGGAGACCAATCCACTCCCAATCAGCTTTTTTCTTATTTTCCTCCCCAAAAACTAAGGTGCGTCTTATACTCTGGTGCATCTTACAGTCCAAGGTAAGTGGCCCATGCACCTAACTGTGTGAGTCATATAACTAAAAATCTAAAATAGGAAGGCTGCAAGTTATCTTGAAGCTGAACCTGCTGATAAGTGTAGAGAGTAAGGCAGATGACCTTGAACAGAAATACACATAGTCCTTGACTTATGACCACAATGAAGCCCAAAATTTCTGTTGCTAAGTGAGGCATCTGTTAATGAGTTTTGCCCCATTTTACAACCTTTCTTGCCAATAAAATAAAAAGAATACTATAGATAAGATGTAGACTATGGACCAAAATAAAAACAAACTCTAGAACAACAGTTTGAAATGTGGCACCATTCCATGCATAGAACTATAGTCTAGAACTGGTTTCCAGATAAAATTAAATGGTACACTGGTTTACTTTTTAAATATGAAATTATTCTAGATATCAAAGTATATTCCGAGAATTTAATTAACCATTTTTTTCCATAAATGAGATGACAATTTTTTCCAATGAAAAGCATATCAAACTCTTGCCATTGTACGTTTTGCAGAAATGTATGATTTAATGAAGTTTAATTTTTTTAAAGTTAAAATGAATGTACAACTTTTAAAATGTGTTCTACTCAACAATGAATTAATTTCTAATACTGATGAGCTTTACAAGATTACTACCACATGTGGAAAAATGATCCATCTTTCACTGACTTTACAGTACTGTGCAGTTAGTAATTTTATCAATAATAATTGAATTCTACCAGCTGTAAAACTGGACTATACATATAGTATTCAAAGTATAATATTCAAAGTAAATTCTATTGATATTCCATTGTTTCATCTCTGTAATTGTATTCAAATCTTGCCCCCAAAATCTGGTTTCTCCTTGTAGCAGACTTGTTATGGCTCATTATTAGATTATATTTCTATTTGCATAAACACTTGTCTGGAAGAAAGATTTGTGAAGTCTTTATTTAAAATGGATTTTGTTTTGTCTCCAGACTTTTCGCAATTTAGGAGGCTTTATTTCTTGATGGCGATCCTATTAGAAAACAGCTCTTAGAAACCAAAAGTAATTCCTTGTGTAATTGCAGAAAAAAAACTAACTGAATCAAAACAACTTACACAAACTTGCGTAATCCAATAAAACTATTAAGGATGACAAAAGTGGAAAATATGACACTGTGTAAAGCAGGGGTGGGTTCTACTTACCTTTACTACCGTTCTCTTCATGCATGCGCTTTGCGCATTCGCCATGTGCTCTCGCTTATAGTCCAAATGTAGCCCCATCCAGCCTCAGAAATGGAGGTTTCAGAGGCTGAAAAAAGCCCCTGAAACCTCCCTTTGAAAGGCTGAAAAAAAGCCTCTCAAATGGAAGTTGCAGAGGCTGAAAAAAAGCAAGGTGCAGAGCTCACAACCAAGGAACCTGTTGCTAAAGTTCACCTCTGAGAACAGCTGCTTGGGGGTATTCCAGGAGGCCGATCCACTACCAATCAGCTTTTTTCTTATTTTCCTCCCCAAAAACTAAGGTGCGTCTTATACTCCGGTGCGTCTTATAGTCCGAAAAATACGGGTAGTTTGGGTAACGAACCTTCTGCAAGAAAACAAGCAAGTTCAGAGAGCACCAAGGACCCCCTTACAGACATCCATTTTGAGCTTCTTAAGCGTATTTAAAGTGATTAGCCTAGCATTTTTTATATATTCATAAAAATCTGACTTAGTAAAAATACATGAAAGCATCTTTCAGAAGAAAATAACAAGTGAAGGGCCCTCAGCCTGACCCCTAGTAATGGCTGTAAAAATATATGAAGGCAGTAAAAGCTGTGTGTTTTAATTAGACTGTTCTACTAGATGGATCTTATCTAATATTTAAAGGCTTCCTGACATCCATTTCCAGCTTTAACTGAGAGTAAAACAAGGGTAGCAAGGATATTTATAGTCTAGAGACGAGCTGATGGTTACAATTCAGAGGGGGGGGGGAATTAAGCATTCCAGATTTTGCTTGCTACATTGAGCTTCAGTGGTCATGCTTTCTTGTGATCCCCACCGTGGGAGTATCTATATCCTGATATGTCTTTTAAGATAGGAATAAGATGAAAGAAGGCATGGAAAAGAGCAGAGGATGGAGCATTTTAAGGGAAGACTGTGAAGTCTTTTGGTGCATTTAATGTAAGAAATACAGAATTCCCCAGCCAGCTCTGCTTAACACTCTCTCTCTTAACACATTTGTTAAGTGAATCACTGCAGTAGTTAAATTAGTAACACAGCCGTTCAGTGAATTTGGTTTCCTTATTGACTTGGCTTGTCAGGTCACAAAAGGGGATCACATGACTCCCGGGCATTGCAATCGTCATAAAGGTGAGTCAGTAGTCAAGCATCTGAATGTAAACCAGGTGAGCTTGGGGATGCTGCAACGGTCATAAGTGGGAAAGATTTTCATGTTGCTTTTTTCAGTGCTATTGTAACTTTGAACCATCATTAAGTCAGTGTTTCTCAACCTTGGCCACTGGAAGATGTGTGGATGTGAAGCTCTGCTGGCTGGGAAATTCTGGGAGTTGAAGTCCACACATCTTCCAGTGGCCAAGGTTGAGAAACACTGCCCTAGGCAGACATGGTTGGGTGTGTAGGATGAAAAGAGAGAAGAAAGGAGTTGTGTTTTTTCTTTTCACAATGCAAAAATGATGTCCTGCCATAAGGATACCATTTTCAGGCAAAGGCCCGGGGCCCACTTGGCAGAAGGGAGAAATCCCAAATGTTGCCAAGCATTTTAAATTAAATGATATAACATATACATCATTAAGTCACTTTGTAAACTTCTCAGTTACATCCCTATTAGAATTCAAGTTCACCTAGTAACATCAGTTAGAGGGAGATCCTAGGACTGTGGGGTCCTTGGCAATCTCTGAGCTTGGTTGTTTTCTTAGAGACGTTTCATTATCCAATTAAGTGATATCATCACTGCTACAAGAGAGTGGGGGTTTGCCCTCTGTTTATATACAGTGGCTTGCCCTGCCAGTGTTGGTGGAAGTATTCTTGGTGATTCCTTGTTGTAGGATATCTAGGAATAAGAAATCCTCCATTCAGCATGTACTGTAACTAATTTAAGATGTTCACTGCCGAACAGTATAGGGAACTCTACTGATATGTGAATTGTTCAAAAATACAAAACAAAAAAAACAAGAGGTGAGGCCAGAGGTGGTATTCAGCAGGTTCTGACCAGTTCTGGAGAACTGGTAGTGGAAATTTTGAGTAGTTCAGAGAAACGGTAGATACCACCTCTGACTGGCCCTGCCCCCGTCTATTCTCTGCCTCCCAAGTCCCAACTGATAGGGAGGAAATGGGGATGTTGCAGTAACCTTTCCCTGGAGTGGGGAGGGAATGGAGATTTTACAGTATCCTTTCCCTGCCACACCTACCAAGCCACGCCCACTAAGCCATGCCCATAGAACCGGTAGTAAAAAAAAATTGAATCCCACCACCGGGTGAGGCATAACAGAGATATTTGAAAAACCACCTATCTTTGGGTACATCTACCTGTCCCATCAGATCACGCAGAAGAGATACGTTATGCGTCTATTAAGGAATCTGACAAGATTCAGGAAAATGGCACCAATCTTTTGGAACATAGTTCTTCCAGAATTTAGATCAACCCTGAGTATCTGGCCTTTAGGAAGGACCTGAAAATGTGGCTGTGCCACCATACTTGGAAGGTGTGGTAATATGGTAAGAAATTTCTTAAAATTAAAGTAGGTACTTCCTTTCCAAAACTAAGCAAGTTTAGAAATTAAGTGTCTTCCTACCATGTGACTTTGGTAGCTTTTTGCAAAGACTGGAAAGAGGAAAGTCAGATTAGCTTGGAGCAAGGTGGAAAATCTAGGTAGTTCAAATAGAGATCTAGAATTTACACTGAGGATTTCTCATTCATTATTGATTGGAAGAGGAATCTTCAACTCTTTTAAGCACTGATGTTTTGACACCTTGAGGCAACTATTGCAGAGCTGTTGACTGTAGACCAATGAATCTTTTCTCTAACAGGTTAATAATGCAACCCCGGCACCCCTGGCTGCAAATACATTATTCATATGAATAAAAAAGCATCTCAGCTTGAGACTAATTGGCTTCCTCAAGTATTGGAGGTACCAACATTTCCCCAATCATAGTCACTTCCAGCTTAATGTTAATATTGGGTGCAATTTACCTACCGACCAAGTGTGTGCTATTTTAATTCAAGCTGATGCACAGTTGGAAGGATAATAGCCTTCCAAGAGCAACATTAACTTATTCTCAGATAGGCTGGAAATGACAGACCCAGAAATTTTTTTGCATACCTTTTCGAGTCCAAAAATGTTTCCTGAGTAGTCTTCAGAAACACACTTCTGGGTCGATTTCTATTTGCAGTCTTAACCAACTGCAATGTTGATACCCATTTGTATTTAAAAGAATTGTTTGTCTTCCTGGTACAGCAGGGAAAGTGCTAGATGCAAGCGGCTCATTGGGTGATTATCTTCAGGGTTGTAATTATGAGGATTAAATCAGGAACAATCTTCCTCATCAAATGCAACAAATGATTAGGAGGCTGGAGGTTGAACCATACAAAGAATGGTTACAGGAATTGGGTATGTCTAGTCTATTGAAAAGGACTAGGGGTGACATGATAACAGTCTTCCAATATTTGAGGAGCTGTCACAAAAGAGGGGGTCAACCTATTTTCCAAAGCACCAGAAGGCAAGACAAGAAGCAATGCATGGAAACTAATCAAGGAGAGAAGCAATCTAGCACCAAGGAGGATTTCCTAACAGTGAAAACAATTAACCAGTTCCACCCCCTCCCTGAAGTTGTAGGTGTTCCACACTGGAAGTTTTTAAGAACCTAGACAACCATTTGTCTGGTATGGTTGATCAAAGGTTAGATTAGAAGATCTCCAATGTCCCTTCCACTTTGGTTATTCTGTTAATAAAAACAGCATGTAACAAAGATTGCAAGTGGGCTTAGTTTTCGCAGTCCCCCAAACATATTTTTATGATCTTACAGATAATTTGTTTGTGCTACTTCCTGTCATCTTCTCTTCCACAGTCTCCATCTGTTCATTTTTTTCTTCTAGAGGAACACTTGGGTAATTTGGCAGTGCCCATTATCCAGTGCTCAGTAACATGTTTTATGAAAATATTGAAATGACATCTTAATACTAATGACTCAAGGCATGGGTGCCACTCTTCCACTGAGAAATATCACTCACCACTAGACCCACACTCTTTTTGCTTTACATAAATGACCTTTGTGATTGCATTATAAGCAACTGCATCCTCTTTGCTGATGATGTAAAACTATTTAATACCACTGACAATACTGTGACCTTCACTATGTGTCTGAATGGTCGAACAACTGGCAACTCCAACACATTGGCAACAAAAATCAGAACACCAAATACAAGCTGGGCGGATACGACCTCGTAGACGACCCTCACTCTGTCAAGGACAGGAGTACTCATCTCAAAGGACCTAAGCCCCAGCATGCTGGCTTTCATGCCTAAAATGGGATTTGAACTCATTGTCTTCTGGTAATTTGCCTAAAGTCACCAGTCAACTTTTTTTCTTTTCCTTTTCTATTTCTCTTTTCCTTTTTCATTTTTTCATGCCTAGGGTAGGACTAGAACTCACCGCCTCCTGGTTTCTACCCTAATGCCTTAACCATCTCAAATGATCTAAGCCCCAGAACTCATTTAACAGCAGTGCCAAAAAGGCATTAAGAGTTGTTAACCTAATTTTGCGAAGCTTCTTCTCAGGTAACATTGTATTGCTAACTAGGGCATACAAGACCTTTGCCAGACCGATTCTCGGATACAGCTCGTCTGCCTGGAATCCACACTGTATATCGGACATTAACGCAATTGAACGAGTCCAGAGGTATTTCACTAGAAGAGTACTCTACTCCTCTGCTCACAATAGAATACCTTATGCCACCAGGCTCAAAATTTTGGACTTGGACAATCTAGAACGACACTGTTTATGGTCTGACCTACCGATAAGCATAGTTCACAAAATTGTCCATTACAACATCCTGCCTGTCAATGACTACTTCAGCTTCAATAATACACAGGTAAACAATAGATACAAACTCAAGGTAAACTGCTCCAAACATGTCCTGAAAATACAACTTCAGCAACAGAGTGGTCAATGCTTGGAATGCTCTACCTGACTCTATTCTTGCGTCCTCTAACCCCCACAGCTTCAACCCTAAACTATCTACCGTGAACCTCACCCCATTCTTAAGAGGTCTGTAAAGGGGGCTTGCATAAGTGCACCAGTATGCCTACCGTCCCTGTCCTACTGTCCCATTTACTTGTTCTCATTCTTTGTTCATGTCCTTGTTTATACTTATACCTGTTATCTAGTACGTTTGACAAAATAAATAAATAAAAATAAATAACTCCTTTAGCATCTAACAAACAATCCCAGAAATTTTATCTGAAAGTCAACCTCAACTCACATTCCATTTCCAAAAAATAAAGGGATCCCATCCTAATGAGATTCCTCAAAACACTGAAAATTGACTCATTTCCCTGATTCCCCTTTTTATGGACATCCCTCCTTAAACTCCCAAACTCATCTGGGATTCAGTTGCTTGTTGAACGAGTGTTTTTCAACCTTGGCAGCTTTAAGATGTATAGACCTCTCCTCCCAGAATTCCCTAGCCAAGATAAGGAATTCAGGGAACTGAAGTCTACACATATTAAGGTTGCTGAGTTTAAGGCTGCTAAACACTGCCTTACATTTTGGTAAATAGTTTGGGGGAGGAGTGACAATAAATATAATAGCACCAATCGTGAACGAAAGCAAGAGAAAGCCTTATAAAACTCTCTCTAAAACTCCATGGGTCAATTTTTGAGAACAGGAGCCACAGCTTCCCACAATATTGGTGTGGAAATTTCAGAAAAAGTGAAGATGGCAACTCCAACTGCAAGTGAGATCTCTCCAGAGTAGAAACACTGTAAAAGAAGGGTGCAATTTGTAACTATATGAAAGAAAATCCTAAAAATAAAACAACTCATTAATTTACCATTGATAAATTCAGAAGGAATACCACTAGAAAAACTTGAAAGGATCACGTACCTTGGTTTTAATTTACATGAAAGCTGGGACATGATCAGTGAAGTAAAGACAAGGATAGAAAAAGCTCGAACAGCATTCTTCAAAATGAAAAAGGTCTTCTGCAGCCACGACATAAGCCTAAGACTGAAAATCAGGCTTGTCAGATGTTACGTCTTTTCTATCCTGCTCTACAGAGTGGAGAGTTGGTCTCTGACAGAAAACCACTTGAAGAATCTGGAAGCATTTGAAATGTGGATTTACAGGTGGCTCTTACGTATAAGCTGAGTTAACAAAATCACACATGGGGAGGTGATAAGCCATCTGGGAAAGCAAAGGGAAACCATGAAAGCTATTAAAAAGCGAAAGTTAGAATATTTTGTACATGTGATGTGACACCCAGAAAAATACAGCATCCTTCACTTAATCCTCCAGGGAAAGATTGAAGGCAAACGAGGTCCAGGCAGAAGAAGAACATCATGGCTTCAA
>JANHFM010005748.1:34242-49222 GCA_032468115.1 Grayia smithii | reverse complement strand
ATAGCATTTTGAATGTGAGTGATTTTGTCATGCAGGAACTGATTAAAAACCTCAGCTCTGCCCTGTAGGAGGTCCTCCCTGGCTCCCTGGTGGAGAAGGGAACAGGTCGCTCGAAACAGGGCAGCTGGGCGGTTCTCTGCCCAGCTATGAGGGCGGAGACATAATAACACTTCGCCACCCTCATTGCCACGAGATAAGTCCCAATATGGGCTCTTATCAGTGTTCGGTCAGCATCAGAGTGAGATCTCCAACGACCCTCTAAGCGTCTTTTCCGTCTTTTAAGTATGGCATAACAGAAATAATACTATATATATAACATAACCCAAAAAAGCCCAGGATTGGTCTTCCAATAGCAAAAAATCAGACATTAAAACAGGTTTATTTCAGCTGTGGCAAGTAAGCTCAAACTACAAGAGCAGATCAGTTACTACTGCCAAGTTCATTTCAAATGAATTTTAAACAACTAAACTTTTCTAGAAGGGAAAGTATATGATAGTTTAGTAAGGGATATAGAAAACATCCCATCTCAGTTTAACAGAGTTGGAAGAGATCTTGCAGGTCTTCTAATTCAACCCCTGCCCAAGCAGGAGACCCTAAAGAAGTTCTCAAAGAACTTTAGGGCATGCCAACCTTCCTGAGTATTCCAACTATTGCCAAGACAGGTAGAGTGATGTAGAACGGTAGGTTTTGCATTTGCCTGTGAAATAATATTCCACTCTCTCTTGATGTGTTCACTACCACCCTTAAACTCACAGCTATAATTTCCACCTAGGAAATCAGTTGAATTCTGTAGTTTTCTACCTAAAAGCCCCATGCTGGGAACAGAAGTTTGGAACTTTTCAAGCACTCACCGCTCCTGCTTTGCTTTTTGCTCTCTAGACCTTCGATCCCCTATCACTGACATGGCCTAGGAAAATCAAAAGAAAAGGAAAGCTTAAACATTTGAAAAGTTTGCATATATAAAAACAGATTATGCAGCAGGCAGCATAGAAAGTTTCACATCATCAAAAAGGTTTTAAATTGCTTTGAACTCTTCCTGTTCAGTGGTTCATTGAATAGAATGGTTCTTCATTGTAGAACCACTTGAAACTGCAGTGTGGAAATCTCCAAGCACAGCAGGAGTTCCAATAACTAAATAATTTTATTCTGCAGAATTCTTGTGTAAGAGGTACCCCTGATTTCTCAGATAAATTAGGTCAGATTTGTATAGGTAGTAAAATCCCAAACTCCAAATAAAGATTTCTGGAGCAACAGCATAACATTAAAATTTATAAAGTCATTACTTGGGAGCAGAAGTTTAAAATATATGCTACAAAGAATTAAACTGGTTAAAAGCATGGCATATTGTCACTTGTAAGTTACATATTTAGAAAAAATTACCATACTTCAAGGTAAAGGTTCCCCTTGCACATATGTGCTAGTCGTTCCTGATGATGGTGCTCATCTCTGTTAAAAAGCCGAAGAGCCACCGCTGTCCAGTCTTCGTGGGTATACGGCCAGCATGATTCAACGCCAAAGGTGCACGGAACACTGTTACCTTCCCACCAAAGTCGGTCCCTATTTTTCTACTTGCATTTTTATGTGCTTTCCAACTCCTAGGTTGGCAGAAGCTGGGATTCAAACCGCTGAACTTTCAATCAACAAGCTCAGAGTCTTAGCCACTGACCCACTGCGTCCCATTAAAAATTACTTAGGTTTGTCTAAAACAGTAAAAAGTTTCTAAATAATGATAAATTTAAGAGAACATGGCAATGGCCATGTATTAAAAAAAAAACGCAGAAAAGCACAGATGTTTGTGCTTATTTGTTAATATTTGTTAATATTTTTTACAATTTTAGAATTGTAAGCTACCCAGAATTAGTTGAGTTGGGCACTACAGAAATTAAATACATTGGAACTTGAAATTGATTTGGGGGGAAAGTAATCTTCCATTCCACATGAATGCAGCCCAAGAAAACCAAATGGCGCCTAGGCCGGCTGTCTAGACTTGAGCGGCCACGCGGGGCGCTTCTCGGAGGCAGCGGGAAAGACGGACGGGGCCGGGACCTTTTCCTCCCCCCCCCCCCACCGCCCCGCACCGTTTCCAGGTTGGAGCTCTGGATCTCCTTCTCCTCCGCGTAGTCGGTCACACGCTCCAGATCTGCCGCGCCGCTGTCGTGCTTCCGCGGCTTCTCGGCCGGGCGCCCTCCGGCGCCATCCCCGCCGACCGCGGAACCGTTGGGCTCGGCCTCCAGCTCCAGCTCGACATCTCCCTCGGCCGCCATCGCCTCGCCGGCCCCGCAATGACGCACTTCCGGGACGGCGCGCTCGGGCCTACCGCAGAGCTCGGAAAGGGAAGCCGGGGCGTTACTTCCGGTGGAGGCAGCTACCGCTTCCGGCTTGGGCGGGGCGGAGGCAGCAACGGGGATGGGGGCTGCGGGTGCGAGAAGACGGACGGGAGGGGCAGCCAGGCAGGAAGGGGCGCCTGAAGAAGCGGCGGCGGCTAACGCGAGCGGAGGCGGCCGGCCAAGGCAGCGAGTTTTGGAGAGGAGCCCCGGCGTCTTGGCCTTCCCAGCCCGGGCTGTGGAGGGCGTGGAGTGGCTGGAAGGAGCCGGCGGGAGAAGCCTCTCCGCAGTTGAGCGGAGATCGCAGGGATGAAACCGCGCCAAGGCCTTCCTGCCTCCAGGAAGGAGGAAGATCCGCAGCGGAGCCCTCGGCGCGAAAGAAGGGTCTCATCAGCCGGCCCCCCGAGCGGTGGACAGAGCCTAAAGCCTCATTGGAAAGAGAGGCCAGCAGTGATGGCCCTCCGAGCAGCAGGTATCACCAGAGAGAGATCTTTGTGATGGGGAGAGTCAGGCTGGGGCGTCCTAGGCGGCACCTTTTCAACAACCTTCTCTGAAAAGGAACTGTTAGAAGCAAGTTGATAGAGGAGCTCTCAAAGAGACCACATCACAGCACGGACTCAGCTACCAAGCACCTTGACTGACAACTTTCCAGGAAGGAGCTGGGGCTAACAAAGAGTGGCTAAGCTACCAATAAAAGATAATATTTGTAGCTCAGGGTTGGTGCTAGGGTCCTTGGTGCTCTCTGAGCTTCCTTGTTTTCTTGCAGATGCGCAACTAGGTAACATTAGTGCTAGTGGCTAAACTAACTGCACCAAGATTGCCCTCTACTTCTCAAACTCACTGCAGATGATAACATAAGACTGAGGCCTCGGCATTTGCATCTGCCTAGAATCCAGGTTAAAGCGGTTCTGACTGATTTGTACTTACCTTGTTTATTGTTTATTTTGGTTTGTAATGTTAGGCAATCAGAATTGCTTTCTCTTCCTGTAAATCAATAAACACTTTTCCTCCCTGCTATGCATGGCAAATTGTTTGTGGGAATCCACATTCATCTGCATTAGTAAGGCCAACCATAAGTAGGTCTATGCACCTGACTGCTGGGACATATGCGTAACATACCATCTTGGCATGAGTTACAGGTAGTCCTTGAGTTATGACCATAATGAAGCCTGCCCATGGCAGTCATAATAGCAGCAGCACTTAGACTTATATACCACTTTACAGTGCTTTACAGCACTCTCTAAGCAGTGTACAGAGTCGGCATATTTCTCCCAACAATTTGGGTCCTCATTTTGCCCCTGTGGGAAGGATGGAAGGCTGAGTCAACCTTGAGCCTGGTGAGATTTGATCTGCCAAATTGCAGGCAGCCAGCAGTAGTCTGCAGTACTGCACTCTAACCATTGTGCCTTATAACCCAGAAGGACATTAACTGAATCATGTTAAGTGAATATACCCCCATCCCTGCTGTCCCCATTCACTCATTAATCAAATGTGCAGTTATCAAGTGCACATGGTGGGGAAGACCATGGGGACCGAGACCATATGTCTCCAGCCACCCAAGGCCTCCCCCAACCCAGAGATCTCATGCTCCACTTCCCACCCCTTGGGGTTCCACATCTGTTGGGTCTTCTTTGCATCAGCTCCCTAGCACTGGTTGGTCACTTTCAAAGATCACCAGAGCTCAAGATGTCAGGGTACGAAAGGAGAACAGGCTGGGCCATGTGGCAGAAAAGCGGCTATCTTTCTCAGGCATAGTGAAATTTCCTGTCATTGCTACCGTGTTTCCCCAAAAATAAGACCCTGTCTTATATTTTTTCTGAACCCTGAAATAAGTGTTTGGCCTTATTACCATGCACTCAAAAGCCCAATTGGGCTTATTATCATGTGATGTCTTATTTTCAGGGAAACAGGGTAGATGCCAGACTTACACACACCACCTCTAGTCTCCATGAGCTCCATTTTTGCTGACAGAGAGTTAGCAAAACAAATTAAAAGCAAAACAAAAGGAGAATTGTTTCCCCTTTTGCATTTGAGCATCCAAGAAGGGACAGGAGAGGAGAAAGGAGAAAGACAAAGAAGGAAAGATGAGAAGAGAGCAAGGAAGGAAAAAGAAGAAAGAGGAAGGAAGAAGAAAAACGAAGAGTGAAGTAAAAAGAAAAGGGAAAGAAGGTAAGTCCTGTTTAGCACTTGGCCACCAGCAGATGGCAAGGCTGACAGGACAAGGGTTTGATGTTCTCCCTGGTCTCGCCTTCCTCTGCTGGAGACAATGGATCCATCCAGCCTCACCCTGACCATCACAGGTACACCAGACGAGTGATGTTGAGCTGGCCAAGCCCACTCACCGCACAGGTCAAACACAACCCTACTCTGATGTGGCCCTCAATGAAATCGAGTTTGATACCCCTGGTATATAGTAATGGCTTTCTTCCCATCTAGCACATATTGTACACATGCTAAACAAGTTGTACAATTTCTGTACAGGCAGACCACATCCATATTTTAAATGTAATAATCCCACTTGGTATTTTCTTGAGATTCTTACAGCAATCACATCACTTCTTTCTTAGGTGGTAGAATTTCTTTGAATTCAGTTTTCACCCAAATGTCGAAAATAATCTCTAGAAGAGAAAAATACCTTGTGTGTCTAATCACATCTAGCCAATAAAGTATTGCATTCTATTCTAATCTTCCACAAATTTTAGGATGGTAATGACTCACATGAAAATGTTTAAGATTCCAACGCAAGCTTGAAAAAAAGCTTTTGGGGAATATCAACTTTCAATGGGCTAGAGATGAATGAGTTCCTAGACTACCAGGAAGCCAGAATGGGAGGATAAATACTCTTCCTATATTCTGAGAGAAAGGTGGGGATCAAGGAAAAGGCAGGTTTCGGTCCACAATTATTAGAACAAACTATCACTGTACCACCTCCTGGAACACAACACAGGACCTACTACTTGGAAAGTGAATTCTCTTAACTTCATCTCGCTTTAGACTTTGGGAATTTTGCAGTGTATCATTACAGCAAAGCATTTAATAAAATGCCCCACTACTGTCCATTCTCATTTGCCTGCAGTTGACAATGATTTGATGGCACATAATCCTCACCTTTTTATAAACAATCTAGTTTAGGATAGGTTGCATGGTTTATTCAGGCAGCTCCACAATTGGATTCAATAACCATCTTAGAGGCCAAGTTAG
Source organism: Grayia smithii (assembly GCA_032468115.1). Lineage (NCBI taxonomy): Eukaryota > Metazoa > Chordata > Lepidosauria > Squamata > Grayiidae > Grayia > Grayia smithii. The sequence goes on along the minus strand of JANHFM010005748.1, from coordinate 43,697 downwards.
AAAAATGTGTTCTGCTCTAATTTTCAATGAAATCATATCCGAGTTTACAAAATACACCAAATCCTGTTTGTGAGGTCCAGTTCGCAAAGTTAGTATCATGTACAGCCCCAAAGAGTGCTCATCATGGCTTATTAAATTGAGACATAGCAAAATCAAGAGCATCTGTGTTACTAAAGTACTGGTTTCTATTCAAATCAGAACAGAACTGGAAGGCACCTTGGAGGTCTTCTAGTCCAACCCCTGCTCAAGCAAGACCCTATTCATTTCAGAGAAGTGGCTGTCAAGTCTCTTAAAAGCCTCCAGCGATGGGGCACACACAACTTTGGAAGGCAAGCTATTTCACTGGTTAATTGTTCTGTCAGAAAATTTCTTAGTTCTAGGTTGGTTCACTCCAGAGGATGGTAGAGAACAGGAAGGCCTGGAAGAACATCGCCCATGGGGTTGCGATGGGTCGGACAAGACTTCGCAACTAACAGGTTGGTTCACTCCTTGCTTAGCTTCCATCCACTGCTTCTTGTCCTGCCTTCTGATGCTTTGGAGAATAAAGACCCCTTCTTTGTAGCAGCCCCTCAAATATTGGAACAATGCTATGTTGTCCTTAGTCTATCTAATACTAGCCTATGTAATTCCTAGTGCTTTCATGTTGCCCAATGTCTAGTCTAATGAGAACTAGGGGAGACAAAATTTCATTTTGTTAGATAGGCCCAATGTTCAAGACTGTCCAGATCCTTCTGGAATTTAAGCCTATCTTCTGGGTTATTGGCTATTCTTATCTGTATAGTGTCTGCAAATATGAAGAGTTCCCCTTCTATTTCCTCATTTCAATTGTTTATGATGTTGAAGAGTATTGGACCTAAAACTAAAGCACTGCTGGACAGCCCTACTTACTTCCACCCATGTAAATGTACACACTCTAGTTACATTAAGGTAATCAAGATTGTGGTCTACTTTGTCAAATGAGGTACTGTAATTCAAGTATATTATGTCCACTTCATTTTGCTGGGCCACTAATTTAGGCCCTTGTCACTCAACAAGGCCTAAAGTAGGGGTCCTCAAACTTTTTAACAGGAGGCCAATTCATGGTCCCTCAATGTCAGGGGCAGACTGGGTGGGTGTGGCTAGGTCATGTGACTGGGTGGACATGGTCAATTTAGCAGTCCATTAAACAATGCACACAAATTAAACTGTTTTGGTCCTGGGGGTGTTTTATTTACATGTTGTTCTTTTGGTTGACTTTTCCCCTTCTAGATCATTTTTTCAGTTGTTTAGGAGTCTTCAGGAAAGGAGCTTACAATCAACAAATCTGTCTTCTTTCCCTCCCTTCTTTTTCTCTTCTGGAGGGGGGGGAAGTGAAAAACGGGGTGTGCGGATGCCCCAGGCGGCCTCTGTGCGCCCCGCTTTTGGCTCGCAATGCTACTGGAGGCAGAGGAGGCCAAAAACCCAGGGCATCCGTGCGCCCTGTTTTTCACCTCCGCCCACAGAAGCATTCTGCAGGCCAAAAATGTTTGCCTTACCTTCCAGTTCCACCCCACAGGAACTGTGGTCCTGTGCTCGGCCAAAGGGTGGAGGCAGTGGTAAAATCCAAATTTTTTTACTACCGGTTCTGTGGGCATGGCAGGGAAGGATACTGCAAAATCACCATTCCCTCCCCACTCCTGGGGGAAGAATATTGCAAAAACTCCATTCCCACCCCACTCTGGGGCCAGCCAGAGGTGGCATTTGCTGGTTCTCCAAACTACTCAAAATTTCCACTACCAGTTCTCCAGAACCTGTCAGAACCTGCTGGATTTCACCCAAGTGGGGGCCAGGGGGTGATGTGGGCAGGGCACCCTCATGGTCCTGCAGAGGCTGAATTAATGGCTTTGGCAGGCTGTATGCAGCCCGTGGGCCTTAGTTTGAGGCCCACTGGCCTAAAGGGACAGCAGGGGAAGCAGAAAAAAAGCTAACAACAGGGAGATGCAAGGCTGGGCACTGATTTTCACATAACCTTGGAATTACCTTGTTTTTATTCATATTCTTTTGACCTAGAGCCACCTCCCATTTTCAGGCGATTGACATGTACAGCCCTATAATCAGCATAAAAATACTGGTGGGCTTCTTCCAGCAATTTTATGTTGGGGTAGTTCTCCACCGTTCTGTTCCCTGGTAATTTCAGCAGCTAGCCAAACAGAGAACTTTCCTAACTTTCTTGATAATTCGTTACCCTAGGAATCAACGTTGCTGTGTCCAGCTCCACACATTTGTGGCTTTGCTGTGTATCTGGGGCTGGGGTGCCCAAGTGGGGGTCAAATTATTCTACAAAGCACCAGAGGGCAGGACAAGAAACAATGGTTGGAAACTAATGAAACAGAGAAGCAACCTGGAATTAAGAAACTTCCTAACAGTGAGGAGAATAAACTGTCTTGCCTCCAGAAATCATGGGCGCTCCATCACTGGATGTTTTTAAGAAGAGACTAGGCAGTCACTTATCTAAAATGGTATAGGTTCTCCTGCTTGAGCAGGGGGCTGGATTAGAAGGCCTCCAAGGCCCCTTCCCACTCTGCTCTATTCTATTCTTATTTCTTTTCCATTCCAATATTCTATTCTATTCTGCAAAATAATGCAGTGCTTTCAGTTTTGAGATAAGATTCAGGTTTTCCAGACAGAACTCCACACAACCGTATCTACTGTTTTGACTCCATGCAATAGTTACAGACGACGTGCCCATTCCTCAGCAAAAGGAGGAAGCAGAAGCAACCACTTCATTCACTCACCCGGGATTGTTCTGGGCAGCTATCTCCAAAAAAGGCTCTGACAGAGGCAGCACTCAGTAGCCCCTCTTAAAGACGAAGCCAGCAACACTGGCTCTCCAGCCCGAGGCTACCTGGTCCCACCATCACAAAGGAACTGGGGGTGGGGGGCAAGGGTTCATTTATTCGTTCATTCCTCCAAATGTACAAAAAAAATTAGAAAACAACACCCACCCCCCCTCCAGTCCAGGGCATCCATGGCAAGTGCAGCTAAGACACATGGGGCAGGTAAAAGTAGCAGGACAGCAGCCACCGGCTCTCCTCTGCCTGAAAGGTTTTGCTTTCCAGCAACAAAGCTGCACCACGGAGCCCTGGTTTTCTTTCCAGAGCAGCCGCCAGGCTCCTCTCTGAACAAGGCGGCAGCCAATGCTCTCACAGATCCTCTTTCGGCACCTTCTTCTTCTTCTTGGGCTTTTCATCTTCTTGTAGAATTGGTGGATATGTGGCCTCCCTCTTCAGATAGCTGACAAAGTCGCTCACCTCACGCCCCCCCTGGCAGGGAGAGAGAAGTGAGGCCAAGAGAGAGAGAAACTAGCGAGATGCAGGCCACCCCCTGCCCACTGTTTGCACCATCCACAGTTCACAATTGTCCCCCATCTATGTAATAGTCCCCATTGTAGTCTAGAAAGCCCAGCTCAACTCCAAACCATCTGTCACACTCCTCTTCCCTCCTTGGTGCCAAGGTGGAGTTGCCATCAACTTTTTTTGAATGCTTTTAAAAGATTCTAATCTAGCCTCTGGTATTTCAGGGTGGTTTTCCTTCCAAGGCCCAATACAACCAGACCAAATTTCTGCTGTAATTTATATCCCATCTCTTTACCTAGGAAGTCCTTCTGATAGAAAGAAGCCAGCAAAAGATCTGCTCACCTCGTATTTCTTTGGACTTTGTTTGCTACCAGCAGGAGCAAAGTAAATTGTGGGGAAGCTGCAACACAAAGGAAGATCCAGTCAGACATATTCAATCTTTTTTTGTAGCAACAGCAAACATGAATTCAACTGGTCCTCAAACCTCAATAAACCCATTATTCTGCATGATTGGCAAACAGATCAAAAGGCATTTCTAAGAAATGTCAGTAGCAGATGTAGCTCACCAGGAAAAGCCAACAGCCATTCCTGGGCTTCCTTACCCTTTGACTTCATATGGTAAAGGCACATCATTGGCTGTGGCATCCATCTTAGCTATAACAATGTGAGGGTCTTTGTTGAGCTGAAAAAAAATAAGCCAGTAATTAGGGAGGACAAAACTCTCAGCCACCTGAGAGACTGAGGGACTGAGATCAGATCAAGAGGTGATATTCAGCTGGTTCTGAAGAAGTGGTAGCGGAAATTTTGAGTAGTTCAGAGAACCGGCAAATACCACTTCTGACTGGCCCTGCCCCATTTATTCGCTTTCTCCCGAGTCCCAGCTGATCAGCTGGGTCTTCTTTTGTTGCCCTGCACGTGGAGCTGGAAAGCAGGTTAGTGAGGTGGGGAGGCAATGGAGATTTTACAGTATCCTTCCCCTGCCACACCCACCAAGCCAAGCCACGCCACGCCACACCACACCACACCCACAGAACCAGTAGTAAAAATTTTTGAATCCCACCACTGGATCAGATGTATGTGAAGTCAAAAGCAAACAGGACACATTATGTTTTAGCAGAAGGAACCACCAATATTTCCTATTCTTGGGACTGCGGTACCCAGAAAGGAACTCCCATTGGTCACTTCACAGATGGAGGTCTCTTAGGAGAAGTTATTTTAAGCTGAGGCAACCCTTCCTTTCCCCCTACCTTCTCCCCCAGCTCCTTGTATTTGGGTTCAAGATTCTTGCAGTGACCACACCATGGGGCATAGAACTCTATAAGCACATCCTTATTCTCCGCGTTTACGATTTCATCAAAATTTTCAGCCACAACTACCTGAGAGAGACAAGAAGGTTTAAATAAATAAACAGACCAGAATTGTATTGAAAGAACCAAAACACCTCAAGGTAAAAAGAACAGCTGCTTTCTCCAGATGCAAGCATAACTGTTCTTTCCTTGCAATGTAGAAAGTAGTGTCCAAGTTCACATTTGTACAATGGAGGAGTAACATTACCAGTTCAAGTCACCTGTTTGCTCATATCAAGGTGAACTTGGCCCAGTTTCAGACAGCTGTTTATGCTAGCATATAAGTACTGTAAAATTTCACATTTCCCTAACACTCCTTGTATTCGTTTAGTTACAGCCACTTAACATATTGAAACAAGAAGAGCCATTACCATGCTGAATTAATTTTAATTAAAATGTTGATTTCTTTGTTATGGTGCACTTTTTTTCTAAGGGATTCAGGAAACTGTACAAAAGGCTCTGCTTCCCCTATTATTTCAGAAACATTAGAACACCATATAAAATCTCTTCCCCAGTTACTATAGGGTTAAAGGAAGATTAGTCCTGCTCTCACCTTCACTGGACCATCATTGTTCTCTGGGATAGGCTCTGATTTCAGGTATCTTTTCAGCTTTCCATCAAAATAATCCTGAAGGTATCTCTCCAAGGCTTTACCATCACGGCTGCAAATGTAGTAAGAATTGCTTCAGCCAGCATAGACCCATTTGTACTACCCTTAAGAGCCACTAAGGAAATAACACAGGCCTCTCATTCTTCAAAGCTCTTCCCAGAACAAACCAATGGAAACTCTGCCCTGAAGGAACTGTTTCCATTTCGAAAGAAGGGAAACTTCCAAGTAGAAGCTGTTCACTCCCAACAAAGGAACAGAAATGTGAACTTACGAAAATTCCTCCTGCATAGCGAATTTTTCTCCTTTGGCTGTTCTGATAGCAACAAGAGGGACATCACTGGTAGAACCATCCAGCCCGAACTCTGTGAGTTCATGGCCAAAAGTCTTTCGACTTGCAACAGCAAAATTAAGCTTGTGTCCAGCATCCAGGAAACTCCGAGCAACCTTCATCACTCTGCAGAAACAAGGCAACTGTCCTGTTACTGTCAGCTCAAGAAAATCGAATGGCCACCCCAAGTTCTGAAGGCAAAAAAAAAACAAAACCAACCAACTCCACAAGTAAACCTGGTGGATAGTTTCAACTCCACACCTGCTGAATTGTGAATGTTTTGTTAACTGAGGACTGAATTCTACAATACCAGATCACCATCTGTTAGAAACAAACTAATGGATTTACCAAAGTGGAAAACAAAATTAGAACACCTGTTTTCCAGCTAATATTATTGAAATGTGATACTGCCAATAGAGTGATTATAAAAGTGAAAGTTATTCCAGGGAAACATCCTGTACTACAGAGTTATTTTCTAAGGAAACTTATTTTTGAAGCAACAATTCTTCAGACACAAAAAGGATAAGTCTACCAAAGCACATACTTCAGCATGGCTGCCCCCTCTTTCTGCTATCACTTGTGCACCATCTTAATCACTCCTGGTTTCTGAAACCAACTTTATATTGCTAGCCAAGGGGAGGAGGAATGGTCACCTATTCATCATCCTGCCTTTAGTGCTTTTTAAAATACTAGTGCAAGAAAATCCTGGGACCAGCTCCCTACAGGCAATAGGTCTTCTTTAGCCACTCAGCAGCAAGCACGCTCTCTGCCTCCTGTCCCCTCCCCACCACATAGTCTATCACTGCTCCTTTATCTCACTCCCCACAACAGAAAGTTTAATTCTGGAAGGCCCATGTTTTAACAAGATTTTTTTCAGTGGCTTTCGCAACTTAGCTACAGGGAAACTATAACTAGGTATGACTTTCATTTTGTTTACTGTTTTCTCCAAGTCAGATTTCATCTGAAATAAAAATGGTTTATCTGCCCAAAGAATCCTTGACATAGAAATGGAAACTTACCTGTTGCGCCAATAATTAGAGCCTTTGGGATTCTTTTCATAATCTACATCATAATAAGCCACTAAAAGATCTTTCCCTTGGATCAATTCTTTATTGTCTTCAGTCATGTGCGGGCATAAACCAAAGCTGAAATAGAGACATTTCCCTTTGTTAGTACATGAATCCCATTCAGACAAACATACTTGCTATAGGAAAGAAACTACTATGCTCACATGTTCTCTTGAAGAAATTTCTTGATCTTGCCAGTTGTGATCTTTTCTTCTGTATATCGCACAGAATTGTCCTCAAATTTGTTTGCAAGGTGTTGGGGACGGAACAGGACGATGCCCCTGTGAAAAGGAGACTGGTGCATTTTGACAGTCAAACCCAATCAAGCATCCCTTTGGTTCACAGAACTTTAAGACTCGGAATGAGACCAAGTGCAATCCCATTCATACTGCAGGATTCACTGAACCATCCCCTACAGATGACTGAAGGTTCCTCCAGGATAGGGCCCCAGTCCCTGAGCAAGTCTCAGCTGCTTGAGCCAATTCCACAGGGAGAAGCTAACACAAAGCCAGCAAGCACATCAAGTTCTGACTTGCCTGCACCCTCAGGTAGATAAACAAGAACCAGCCCAGAAGGGACTTGGCAATTTGTGCTACTGTATAAACGTGACAACCCACCTTTCACAGAAGGCTACTTAGAGGAAGACTTCTGCCCTTTATATTTTGAAAATATGAGCAGCTTCTAAAGCTTGGTTGGCAAATCACACAAAAACAAGAACAAACCTCATAACCCCTATAAACCTTTTAAGCCAAATCAGGAAAATACACAAGGCCCACCACTGAACACTTACTCGCCATCTGGTTCATATTTCTTAATGAGGTCCTCATCACTGACATGCCCAAAGCGGTAATGGTCCCTCAAGTTGCTTGCTGCTTTCATGTACTCTGAATGTGCATCGCCAAACAGCTCCCTGAAGAATCCTGTAATTCATAAGAAATAAATAGCTGTGTAAAAGAGGTCCAAGATAAATAATTTAGATTTGCCTTTGAGAAACTAGATGGATGACATGTGAGGAAAAGCAAACATTTCCTTAGTTGTTTTTGGTTTGGTTTTTTTTTTGGGGAGGGGGGAAAGGAGAACACAATACATGGCTATTCTTTAAAATGACAAAACAAGAACTTCAAGCCTATCAAGGATTTAACATCCCTCACTGTTACACCTTTGTTAGCTATTAATGTTATAGATGAGAAGTATCTGGTAAAACCAAAAGTTAACATTTTATTGCTGAATTTTGACAGTATCATTTTCAGGGTTTCAGGACCATGTGTATTTCACAAGGGGTTATCCTTATGACTTAATCCATAAAGAACAAGTCATACCCCCAAATTGCCCCAGCCTTCAAATCCCACCCGACACAACCAACCCATGCCTTTGGTATTTTTATTGGGGAGTATGCCTTGCCGAGACAGGTTCTCATCTGAAACATAAAGTCATATGAAGTAAACAGCACTTCCAACAGGAAGACAGAAGGCAAGAGATACTTCAAACCAACTGGAAATCAAGTTATTTAATGTTTTTTTCTAAATACAACATACTTAACTTGATTAGCAAATCATCCTATCCTAGCTTTATCTAATCCACTGGTCTATGAACCAAATCCTCCACAGAAATAAAAATCCAAAATATCACTAATTAAGGTAAAAAGTGATCTTTATTGCGATTTCCTGCCCCACAAACTACTTACCCACCACAGCAGCATCCTTTTCATTGATGAACTTCTGAAAGCCTTCAGGAGAAAGAGGGACTGAGGCAGGTCCGGCCTGTTTCTTTAGATGACTCACAATTCCATCTTGGAAAAAAAAATATAAATAAAGCCCAATCTTCTTTAGAGATTCACACTGACATGGTACAAAAGCCCCAAAAGAACAGGCTGCAGGGTGCTGTACATCAATCACTGTTTTAATCACATTTGTTATGTTAATATAGGGAAATCTCTTACTTCCACTTCTACAAGTAGTCCTTGACTTACAACAATTCATTTAATGACCAAAGTTACGACAGCACTGAAACAGACTTATGGCCATTTTTTAACACTTACAATAGTTGTAGCAGCTCCATGATCAAAATTCAGATGCTTGGCAGCTTACTAATGATGGTTGCAGTGTCCCTAGGTCATGTGAACTCCTTTTGCAATCTTTTGACAAGCAAAGTCACTGGGGAAGCCAGTTTCACTTAACAGCTATGCTATTAACTAAACCCCTGCACTGGTTCACTTAACAATTGTGGAAGGAAAGGTCTTAAAATGAGGCAAACGTACTTAACAAAAATTTTGGCCTCAATTATGGTCCTAAATTGAAGATTATTTGTACTGATAGGACAGTTTCCAACACCAGTCCCATTGTGATAATCTAGCTGCAAGGTGAGAATCCAGATCCCAAAGCCACAATCGGTGGGCACAATTTAAATCTCCAGCAGCCTCAAGAGGGTCCAGGCCAGGGCTGTCTGCCAAGCGGCAGCCAAAGGAAGAGAAGCGCCGCCACCGCCTCCTGTGCTGGCAATGGACACACAGGAAAGGTGCGGAGTCTGCACCGGGACTCTGGCCAGGCTTCCCGCAACCCGAAGCCGCAGCCCCGGCCCCCCCTCCGGGCTTGTTATGCTACGAGGGCTCGAGTAGCCTCCTTGGGGGTCGCTCACCGGCTGTCCTGGGCCCGTCGTAAGTGCCAGACTCCTCCCCGTTGCGGAAGATCTTCAGCGTCGGGTAGCCGCTCACTCCGTACTTGTTGCAAGTCTCCGAATTGGCCGTGCAGTCGACCTGGGAGGGGAGGCGAGGGGAGCGCGTTGCCGTCCCAG
>JANHFM010005748.1:0-16187 GCA_032468115.1 Grayia smithii | reverse complement strand
GGAAGCTTATAATTCAATTTATAAAAATATTTTTTCCATACTCTTAACAAAGCATTTCTTAATATATGACTTTTAAATGCTGTATCCACTTTTTTATCATACAATACATAAGCATGCCATCCGTACAATAAATCATAACCCTCTAAATTCAAAATCCTTTTTTCTGTTGAGTTAAACCAATCGCTTATCGCTGACAAAGCCGCTGCATCATAATACAATTTCAAATTCGGCATTTTAAGTCCTCCTCTTTCACGTACATCTTGCATTATTTTTAATTTAACCCTTGACCTTTTACCTGCCCAAACAAATTTATTGATACCTTTCTGCCATTCATTTAAATATTCATCTTTTTAAATTATAGGTATCATCTGAAATAAAAATAAAAATTTTGGTAAAACATTCATTTTTACAGCTACAATTCTTCCCAACCAAGATAACTGTAATTTTTTCCAGGTTTCAAGTTCTTTTAAAATCATTTTCCATAATAATTCATAATTATTTTTATATAACTTCATATTTGAAGCTGTGATATACACTCCTAGATGTCGGGTCCGAAGACTGAACTCCAACAATACAAACGCATACGCACCGCATACAGAGGGGTGGGGAGCACATATGGGTGTTGGTGATGGGTGCACAACATGAACACTTTGAATGGTGGAAGCAGCGATGCGACGCCTCCCAAACAGAAACCGCTGACTGATGACGACACCAGCAATTAGGCTCAGCTGATGGGGGGAAGGCTTAGCACGCGACTGTTTAAATTGTTAGCATACAGCCAACAGCGAGAACTCTGTTTTTGAGCAGGACGCATTCTGTTTGGCTTTCCTTTTCACTGTGCTGAGTAAACCACGATTCTGAAAACCCGTTCGACTACGTGTCTGTTATTCGACCAGCAAGGATTGACACTAGATATTTAACCTTTTTAACTATTTCAAAACCAGACATATTTTCTAATCTTTCTTTCTGTTCTGAGGTCATATTTTTAACAATTATTTTTGTTTTCTGTTCATTAACCTTAAATTCAGATACTAAACCATATTGTGCCAATATCTCATTCAACTCTTTAATAGATTGATTTGGATGTGTAACCGTAATAACCAAATCATCTGCAAATGCTCTTAATTTATATTCCTGGTTCCTTATTTTAATTCCCTTTATTTCACTTGATTCACGTAATTTAATCAGTAAAATTTCTAACGTTAATATAAATAACAATGGAGAAAGGGGACAACCCTGTCTTGTTCCCTTTTCAATCCTACAATTCTCTGTTAAGCTACCATTAACTATAATCTGTGCCATTTGTTTTTGATATATTGATTTAATAGATTGTAAAAAATTATCCCCAAATTCCATCTTTTCTATTACTTCTATCAAAAACTGCCAATTCAATTGATCAAACGCTTTTTCTGCATCCAAAAAAATAAGCGCTGCTGAGATTTGGTTATTCTTTTCTAAATATTCCAGAACATTCACAATTTGTCTTACATTATACTTCATTTGTCTACCACTTATAAATCCTGATTGATCATTGTGTATCATTTGTTGCATTATAGGCATAAGTCTATTAGCTAGTATTTTTGCAAAAAATTTATAATCAGTATTCAGGAGAGAGATTGGCCTATAATTTTTGGGCTGAGTTAAATCCTGTTCTTCTTTAGGTATCAAAGATATGAATGCTGTTCTCCATGATGGTGGAACTTGATTTCCCCTTTGTATTGCTCTAAATAATTCCCTTAAAGGTCCCACCATCTCCTCTTGTAAATTTTTATAATATGAAGCTGTTAAACCATCTGTTCCTGGTGCCTTCCCTACCTTTAATTGTTTAATTGCTAAAATAATCTCCTCAGAGGATATTAGTTGATTTAATCTTTCCCTTTGCTCTTCTGAAATTGTGGGGATAGTAACTCCTTTTAAATATTCGTCTATACCCAAACCTTGAACCATCTCCTTAGCATATAATTTTGAATAGAATTCCGCAAATACCTTTTTAATAATATTTTGTTGGTCAAGTGGAAATCTTAATTCCAGAAATTGATTAAGATTTTGATAAAGCAATTTTGATTTGGGTCAGCTCAGCTGAATGAAGGTAACGAGGTTATATACATAGGAATGTATTTTAGTTTTATTGAACAATAGTAATAACGCCATATTTTCCATTTTAAACACCATTAGTAGGAAATAAGTAGTGGCATAAGGCAAGTGGCCCCCAACCTTTCCACCTTGGTGGCCTGGCCCGGCGCAGGGGAGAGGGTGTGTGAGTGGTAGGCACACGCATGTGCACAGAACTCCTTTGGTGTGAGTGGTGGGTGCACACGGTTTCCATTTATGTGAATGGAGCTTCGCACATAAACTGAGGGCACTTGCATGCATGCGAAGCTCCACTTGTGCGAGTGGAGGCCCTTGAGCAGAGGGTGCTTGTGCTCGCGTGCAAAGCTCCATTCACATAAATGGAACTTTGCATAGGAGTGCCTTCTGCTTGGGCAAGTGAATTTCATGCATGAGCAAAAGTACCCACCACTCTTGTGAATGGAGCTTCATGCATGTGCACACTTGCCCAATGCTTGTGCGACTCAGTTTGAAACCGGCAACAGGTAGTGGGCCATGGCCCAGGAGTTGGGGAATCCTGGCATACGGAATCCATTACATTTTGTGCCTCAAACCAGGAGACGTTCCAAGGCTTTTGTTACTCCTGCCTGTTCGTCTCAGGGCTTGCTGTCTAGGTGGAGGTGTCTTTTGACCCATTGTGTGAGGTGTCAGCTGCTCCAGGGCTTGTGGCCCATCTCTTTCAAGGTACAGCTCACCTCTCTAGCTGAATTCCTGAACTGTTTCAGATTGGGAGCCGCAGCAGCGTCTACTCTCCAGAGAGCAGCGTACGGAAGACTGGATCATATATTTATGAGGAGTTCATGCCTACGGATGGCACGGATGTCAAGGTAGGAGGGGGGGTTGTGGGTTAGGCTTAGGAGTTCTCCTGAGAGGAGTTCTCTGAGCTGGGCAGGCAGCCTGGTCACCAAGGTTCCTTTGAGACCCTCTTGGTAGCTCTGAGTGGGGTGATGTTGCTGGTGTTCTTTCATTCAGGTCTATACGGTGGGTCCCGACTACGCACATGCCGAGGCACGGAAGTCCCCTGCTCTTGATGGGAAGGTGGAACGGGATAGCGAAGGAAAGGAGATCCGCTATCCGGTTATGTTAACAGCCATAGAGAAGCTGGTGGCCCGAAAAGTCTGTGTGGCCTTCAAGGTTAGTCTTTCCCTCTGACTTGTGGCCTCCTGGAGCCTTCCCTGAAGTTCTTAGCTCTTGTTGCTGAAGCCTGGAATGCCTGGACAGGTCTTGGGGCCACCCTCCCCTCCCCAAATAGAGTAAGGTCAATGTTCTTCCCTGGCTCCAGAGTCTCAGGGTGCTGCTTTGCCCTGTCCCTAAATCCCCCTGCTAAAACTGTGTGACAGAGAAATGGGGGCTCTCTCGGTTCTGTTCACCTCCTCCTGCAAACCCCTAGCCAGGGTGGTAGGGTGGGGCTGAGGGGCTCCTTCTGTTGGTAGAGTCCCTTAAAAAACTCTGTGTCACTTCCCTTCCCTTGGGTCTCGTCTCCCCCTTTGCAGCAGACAGTATGCGGCTTTGACTTACTGCGGGCCAACGGCCAGTCCTTCGTCTGTGATGTCAACGGTTTCAGTTTTGTGAAGAATTCTATGAAGTACTATGATGACTGTGCCAAGCTTCTTGGGTGTGTGGTGCTTTGGTTGATCTTCCCCTCCTGGAAGGGGAGGAGGAAGGGACCAGAGCATGATTGATCTGAATCCAGTCTGCCTCGGGGTGGTGGCCCAATTGCAAAACTAGGAGAGGTGGTTTCCAACCAGTCCGTCCTCTCCCTGCCAGGAACATCATCATGCGTGAAATGGCTCCCCAGTTCCAGATCCCCTGGTCCATCCCCACAGAAGCAGAAGACATCCCCATCGTGCCCACCACTTCAGGGACAATGTTAGTGTTGCCTGTGCTGGCCATGCTTCCCTTTCTGGTCACCACTTGTGATGATGGTTCCCGAGGTTGGCCTGTCAGTAGGAGGCAGAATATTTTTTTTAAAAGACCATGTAGGTTTGGGGTTCTATTTATGGTATTGTTGGATTTTGTGATAACAACAAGATGTGGAGTTGGTATTAATGCGTAGGAGCTTCTGGGTACAGAAAATTCAATCCCTGAAAGTGTTTGTAACAAAAACTGATCAGATGAAATGCTGCCCTTCCCTCTCCTTCTATCTAAAATTTTGGAGGGGTCCCTTTTGGGCTGAAGCTCCTGGAGTTCAGCTGAAATTAGTGCCCCAGTTCTGAGGCTCAGCTGTAGGAGGTTCAGGGAAGCCAAGGGGGCGGCCAGGCCAGTAAGCGTGGCCGGAGAGACCAGGGCAGGATGTTCAAGCTGTTCTCTTTCCCTGCTTGTTGGTGGTGAAGAAAAATGGAGCAATATTTTCTGGGGCTGTGGGAACAGCAATTGCAAATGTAGGTGGTGTTTGGTCATCAGAATCTTTAAAAAGACAAGGGTTTTTGTAAAAGCTTAAATGTTCTATAAAAATTGAAATTTGAGATTTTATAGCTCTAATATTCTAAATGTCATCATCATCATCATCTTAGCCATTGTCTATCCATTGCAGGATGAAGGCCTTTTCCACTGTTTCCAACCAATAAAAGTCCTGAGCTTTCTTTTGCCAATTGGACCTGCAACACTTGTTGATGCCCTCCATCCATATTGTTTTAGGTCTCTTTTGTGGATGCTTTTCATCAAGTGGGATCCATTCTATGACTGCCTTGGTCCACCTGCCTCAGTTCTTCTTGCTATGTGACCAGCCCTTTTCCATTACAGTTCTTTGACTCTTGATGGCCTCGTATGCTTGTGTTTGTTCTCTAATCCATGTGCAGGTCTTTCTATCTTGTCTTGTGATGCCGAGCATGTACAATATCTTCCCATGGCTCTTTGCACCACTCTTAGCTTTTGTATTATTGTGAGGTGAGTGTCTGTGTTTACTGGCATATGTTAGAGCAGGTAGCACACAATTATCAAAAACTTTTCTCTTCAGGCACAGAGGGAGGGAGGTAGTTCTTGAAAATTATGCTTAGCTGGCTGAATGCCTGCCAACCACGTTTAACACGGTGTTCGATTTCCTTTATTGTATCACCTTCCATTGAAATTCACTGGCCAAGGTATATGTAGTTGTCTACTACATCCAGTTCTTCTCCAGATATATATTTTTTTCTTTCTTTGGTGAATTTATTGAAGATAACCTGGCTCTTTTTCAGGTTTATTTTGAAGCCAAATGGCTCTCCTGCTTTGTGCAGCTCTTGTATGTGTCTCTGTCGCTCTTCTGGGTCTTGTGAGAAGAGAACATCTTCATTGCAAATCTCAAGTGATTTAAATAGGCGCCATTGATTTTTATTCCATCTTTTGCCCAGCCTGGTTTGCAAAATGCTTCTTCAAGGCAGGCTGAGAAAAGGAGAGAGGATATTGTGTCGCCTTATCGTACACCTTGTTCTATGTTGATTTCCACTTTAAGATCATTAAGGCAAATTGTCACCAATGTTTTTTCATATGCTGATTGTAGTAAGTTTATGTAAGCAGTGTCTATACCTTGGTTGAGCAATATATTAATTACTGCTTGCAGGAATGCTGAGTCAAATGCCTTTTCGTAGTCAATGAAAGCCCTGCACAGAGAGGCCTGGTGTATTCGTTGGGCCTATCAGTGAGTTGCTGAACAACCTGGATGGGATCTGTTGTGCTGTTTCCACTTCTGAAGCCCGCCTGCTCCTTTGGCTGTGCATCATTTCATGTTCTCAACATTCTTTTTGCTATTATCCTTGTAGATGACTGAGAGAAGGCTTATTTGGTGATAGATCTTTAATCATCTTAGGCCCCTTTCTTGTGTATAAGAATCACTTCAGTATTTTTCCATGCTTTGGGTATTTTTTCTTCTCTGAGCCATCTCAAGTATAGTTTTGCTAGTATCTTGTGTAAACGGTGATCACCAGCTTTCAGCATTTCAACCGTAACAGTCATTTCCTGAAGCTTTGCCATTTTTCATTGATTTTATGGCACTTGATAGTTCCTCCACTAAGATATCAGGCATTTCCTCTTTTGTGAGCGTTGTTACTTTTGAGTGATCTTGATCTTTGTATAGCTCCAAATAGAATTTTCCAATTATTTCTAAGATTTCCTGTCTTGTTCTACACCTAGAGCCATCTTCACATTTCTAAACTAAGAAAAATGAAATAGCACCTCAAGCTGTGGATTAAAATAAAGTCTTTGCCTGGTTTTAATTAAACCAGCGCTCCTTGGCAGCTTCTCAGTCTCGGGACCCTTGCACCCAGTCACAGCTGGTGCTTTGCAGAAGGCTGCTTCTCCTTTATCTCAAAAGCCTTGGTGCAGAGTATCCTTCTTGCAGGCTGATTAGCTTGCTTCCAATTAGAGATCCACTTAGGATGGGTCTTGCCTTCTCTGCCACGGTTGCGTGGTTTTCAGAGCTCAGGAGAGAGAAAGTGAGTCCACGCAAGACTTTTCCTTCATGCGTGGATAGCATTCTAAGAGGAGAGTCCTTTTGGCTTTGGCTTCCCAAGGTCCAGGGCTGAGACATCCTGGTCAGAGAAGGCCTTGGGATCTCCTAGGCATTGCCCATTGTAGGAAGGAAGGAGCGGTGGGGGGGCATCCTATGAGCTCAAGCATCTCTCTTGCAGGATGGAGCTACGGTGTGTGATTGCAGTTATAAGGCATGGTGATCGGACCCCCAAACAGAAGATGAAGATGGAAGTGAAGCATCCCAGGTATGGTGGAGTTCCTGGGTTTCTTGGAGCTGGGGCCTCTTCTGCAAGACAAAATGTTTCCAGGATAAAATGAGGTCCCAAGAAAGGGCATGTAGCAAACAACCACTAATGTCAGCTTTGCTTCTGCTTCTGCCAGATTTTTTGTTCTGTTTGAAAAATACGAGGGCTACAAAACTGGGAAGCTGAAGCTGAAAAAGCCCGAGCAGCTTCAGGTGAGTTTGGGTCTTCCTCTGGTCCTAGAGGAGCCATGCAGGTGAAGCTCTCATCCTCCATTGGTCAGTCTTGTGTCTGTCTTCCTGGATGGAGGGCCCCTGGGGGGTGGCGAGAGACATGGCTAAGGAGCTTGTGCCTTTGATTCCTAGAGCCCTTGGGCCCACAGACCTGAGCAAGCCTTTGCCCTGACAGGAGGTGCTGGACATTGCTCGGCTGCTGGTGCAGAAGCAGGGCGCTCTCGGGGATGCGGTGGCCGAGGAGCAGAAGTCGAAACTGGAGCAGCTCAAGACCGTGTTGGAGATGTGAGCAGGGACTTGTCTCCATGGCCCCTCTGTCCCCCCCAGACCTCTGGGAGAGTAAGATCAACCTTGCAAGCAACTCTTGCACTTTCTCGCATGTCCCCAGAAAGAACGGACTCCCTCTGACTGGAGGCACTTCCTCCTACACCACAACAGAACCCTGGGCAGGAGGGAGGCCGTTGGGTGCCCTTGCAGCTTCTCCACATCAGTTGTGGTGGGTAAAGCCAGAGGTTTCATGCCCAGAATAATGGCCCTTCGTTATTCTGGCAGGTACGGGCACTTCTCTGGAATCAACCGCAAAGTGCAACTGACCTACCTGCCTCATGGGCACCTGAAGGCATCCAGTGATGAGGAAGGCAGGTATTGGGGTCTTTAGTGGGGGTGGCATGAAGGCAGCTGTGAGGGAAGATGGGGGTTGTAGGAAAGCCCTGCCAATTTCATAGGATGAAGACCCTGATTGCATGCACACATCTATAGACACAAGGAGGGTCATTCTGGATGGTGGGCGAATGGGGGTCACTTTCACTCATTCATGCAATGAGGAAATTGAGAATGCTGCGAAAGGTTCAGTTGAAATGTCAACCCTTGTGCAGAAGGGGAGCTACTGCTCCCCCCCCCACACTTGCAAAACAATCCCCACTTAGGGGCAAAGTGCCAACTGACAAGAGGACGGGGGAGGGGGGCAGAACTGAGGTTGCTTTTCTGCAGCTTCCAGGCCTCAGAGGCCCCTAGCAACCTTCTCTCCTCCCCTCATACAGTTTCACAAGTTCTTGCCCCTCTGCTTTGGTCTGGAGGTTGAGGAGTGGGTGGTAGGTTTTCATTCAAGAGCTGTGGTGGCATAGTGGTTAGAATGCAATATTGCAGGCTACTTCTGCTGACTGCCAACTGCCAGAAGTCTGGCAGTTTAAGTCTCACCGGCTCAAGGTTGACTCAGCCTTCCACCTTTCTGAGGTGAGTAAACTGAGGACCCAGATTGTTGGGGGCAAGAGGCTGTAAACGGCTCAGAGAACACCATGAAGCACCATGAAGTGGTAGATACTGTAAGTCTAAGTGCTATTGCCATTCCGCCCAAGCCTTGGCAGGAGACGACTTTCATTCTCTCTGTGTGCAGATCCGAAGGAAGCCTCCCCATCTTTGCTCTTGGTGCTGAAGTGGGGGGGCGAGCTGACTCCTGCCGGCCGAGTGCAAGCAGAGGAGCTGGGCCGAGCCTTCCGCTGCATGTATCCAGGGGGCCAAGGTGAGCCTGGGCTTTGCTTGCTGGCTCTAGAGTCCAGGGGGAGGCAGAAGCGACAGCTGACAGCATCTTGGTAGCCACCTCCAAAGTGGGGTCCTTTGAAAAGGAAACCCTCTTCAGAAGGAGGAAGAGCATCCTTTGGCCTCTGCATCCACACCAAAAGGATTTTCTGGGCTGGTTGCTGGAATCGGATTGCAGCGCTTTGGGCAGTGTTGGTCTTAAGGGCTCTGATCGGGCCCTTGGAAGCCCCATCCATTCTCCATGGTCCTGGGCAGCAAGCCAACTTCTGAGTACTCAAAACTTCTCATCAGGCAAGATGGCCTTTTGGTGAAACTGACCTTTCCTGATCAAGTGGTCTTAAGAATTCAGAAGTTTATTGAACACTTTTGTGAATAGAGTAGATCTCTGAGGGCTGAGCTGCACCTTTTGGGGTCAGGCCTGCTTGTCCTCAAATTTCCCTCCTGAGCCTCCCATTAGGAGCTGTGATTTGGCATCCTGCTTCCTGATCTTCCGGTCATTGGGTGGCCATGATGATTCTGCATGGGCAGCAGGAAGCAAACAGCAAGCCCTCAACTCCTGGCTCTCCCATCTAAAGCTTCCTCAGCCCACATTGTTTTCCCCTAACAACACCTTTGGCAGTTCCCCACTTCTCTTATCATGCATGTGGCCTTTGGGCCAGATCCTTCTCCCTCGCACTCTTAACTGCTTCGTGCCCCCATCCCCGCTGTGAGTTGGGGGAGATCTCATCCTCCCTCTCCCTCCCAAGCTGAAAGACAGACGGTCCATTGCAGTATGAACCAGGCACCTTCAAACCTTCTTGACCAACAGATACCCAGGTCTCCTTTTTGGTTGAGCTACAAGAGGATGCATGGACGCCTGTAGGTCATTGGAGGGGGCTGCTGCTGTGAGCCAGGCTGGTCTTCTGTGCTTTGGAGTGGGGCTCCAGTGACAGCAGGCGGCTCCTCTGGGTCTGAACTCCATGCCTACAGCACAGTTGATGGTCTCAAAGCAGGAAAGAACTCCCCAATCTTCCTGGAACAGCCAGCCAGCAAACAGCAGAAGGCAGAGGGAAGAATGATGGTGATTGGAAACTGGGCACGTGGGCCATGAGCTTCTCTGGTGCTTGTGAGAAGGACTTTTGGGCGTGTGCTGTGAAGTTTTGGGCTGGTCTTGACAGGAAGAGAATTTAGGGCTTCTCCAGTTGGATGTTTATAGCTCTTCTTATCCATCCCGCCTCCTTTTTATCTGCTCGGAGATGCTGTCTCTTCCAATACTCTGACCTGCAGCCCTGGCAACCCTGCCTGCTCAGTGGGTTTTCTGCCTTTTGAAGAGGGCACTGCGAAAATAAAATGCCCACACTTCTGGAATGGCCACAGGGTTTCTCTTTCCTGTCCAGGAGACTATGCTGGTTTTCCAGGCTGTGGCCTCCTACGACTACACAGCACCTACCGCCACGATCTCAAGATCTATGCCTCTGATGAGGGCAGAGTCCAGATGACGGCAGCAGCATTTGCAAAGGTTCCTGGGAGGGGGAATTCCACTCAGGCCAGCAGAAGCTGTAGGGGGACTTGGGTCCCTTCCTCACCCCCCAGTACTCTGCCTGGGTAGAACAGGGGCCCTGCAGGGGCTTTCTTTGCAGAGTGGAGGGGGGCGGGGAGGCTGAAGCCATATCTTCCCACAGGGCCTCCTTGCTTTGGAGGGGGAGCTGACGCCCATCCTAGTGCAAATGGTGAAGAGTGCCAACATGAACGGTCTGTTGGATAGTGACAGTGACTCCCTCAGCAGCTGCCAGCACCGTGTGAAGGCTCGTCTGCGGGAAATCATGCAGAAAGACGTCTCGTTCTGTGCAGAGGACTATGAGAAGGTGATGGAGGTGCATTTCTTTGGCCTTGAGAAAGGATTTTGTAGGCATTCCAATTCCAGCAAAATGGCTGAAAGGTCCCAAACTTTAGTAGCAGTCAGAAAGGCAAGCCAAAGGTTTTTCCATTGGGCTGCTATGGCCTTTTGCTGCTGCTCTGGCTGAAGAGAAGCTCTCTGAACAAGACGGCTCCACAGAGCCTTTGTGCTCTGTGGCAACTGGGGCATGGCAGCTCTGTTCTGTGGCAGATGTTTTAGTCTCTCTATGGGGGCACAAAAGAGCACTAGCTGCTAGAGGAATGGTTGGAAGTGCCCCTGCAACCTTCCCAAGGTGGCTGTTCAAAGAATTGCAAAGGTCTTTTCCAGCCATCAAGAAAGGGCTCTGGCAGACCAGGGGCCTTGGCCTGATCCGGTTCATCCACTCTGAAAATGAAGATGAGGAGTTTAGGGTGGTGGTGAAGGTCGCAGCCTTTTTTCTAAACCATGGCTGGTCACAGCTACAAAGCTTCAGGAGGACCCTGTGGTATGATGCTTGGGTCTTGAACCTGGGCTGCCAGCTTTCCAGCTCCCAAATCCAGCGTCTCAACCGCTGAGGCCTCGCGCTGCCCCTAAACATGGAAATCAAACATTGATCCTAGCAGAAGGCCATCCACTTCTGTGTGGTTGCCAAGGAAACTGCACAGAGGTGTACATTAAGCCACTAGAAATCGAACTTATCATGAGGCCATCTTATCCTTGCCTTTTTGGAAATGAATCCTGCTTAATGTATTTTTACAAGGAGTGTTTGTTCTATTGCTGGTGGTTTTATTGAAGGCTGCAGTTTTATAGACAGCTTCTCTGGAGGAGACAAGAAAGAGGAGGGCAGCCAGCCAGATCCAAAACCTCCTGCTGGGTGCATCTCTTGCTAAAGCTCATTTTTCCAAGAAGAAAAAGAAGGCCTCCCTTGAGGAGGAAATGCTTTACCATACTCTACTATACCCCAGGGGTTTAGAGCCCTTTATCCATCCAGGGAGGTTTTGCAACAGGTTTCTAAGGAGTAGTATCCCAGAATAAAGATGGTTTTGGTTCACCATTACCTGGGATCTAGCTCGACAGCATAAGATGGACAGCATTACCAAACCTAAGCCTGTTGAGGAACTAACCATTCCTCTGCAAGGTTTGAATGTCTCCTGACATATTGCCTCCTTAATGGGCGTTAAAGAATAAAAAAGGAAATCATTCTGATTACCCCAATACGGAGCTATCACAAGTGAATAGCAACAATTCAGGGAAAGGCATTCAGGAATGAGAACAGCTCTATAAAAGTATCAGCAGTGCTGGAGGGAGAGCACCACAAGGACTGTTAGGACTACGTGTGATTCCTGTTAAGCACTGTAACATAATTCCATTTTCAACAAACTTGAGTTACTAGAAGCTTGGAGAGTTTACGCAGGAGATATGGATGTGTCATCTCTCTCTCTCTCTCTTTTTGCTTATCTTAAAAACCATCAGAAATGAACCTTTATCAAAAATAGGTTGAGCATCTCTTCACTGGCCTCCAGTTAGAATAATGTAATAAAGTTAGATAAACCTTTTGAAGAAAGTAGAAGGGTGCAAATATGTGCAGTTCCTAAAGCTGACATAGGCATAACCTTTGTGAATGGCAATAATCTAATCATTTAATTAATGATTGTTGATTGAATCAATAGAACAGCTTGCCTGCCAGAGTTGTGGGTGTTTTCAAGAATAGACTGGGCAACCATTTGACCAGGATGGTATAAGGTCTCCTGCCTTGAGCACGGGGTTGGACTAGAAGACTTCCCAGGTCACTTCCAACTCTATGATACGGTGTTATATATTCTTATCACTGTAATTCAAAGCCAATTGGATTATAGCCATTATTTCTTGCTAACACTTGACATCTCCAATCAGGGGTTTTGGCTTCCAATCACATGCCCAGTCAGGATTCTTGCTGAAGCAAAGAAACTCAATATGCAGGCATTCCTCAAGATGGAGTGAAATAGACTACATTTCCCAATGGCTTCTGCTTTCAAGTCCTAAACTCCAGAGAGGCCAGCTGGGCATGGTGGAGCCAGTTGACCCAAATCTGGGCAGCAGCCTGGTTGGCCCCTCATGGGCACTGTTGACCCTTTGCTCTGATTTCTCTCCAGCTGGCGCCTACAGGCAGTACTTCTCTCATTAAGTCCATGGGAATAATTGGGAATCCAGTGGAGACCTGTGAACAAGTCTTTGAGCTGATTGAGAGCCTCACTTCCCAGATCCAGAAACGTCTGGAGGACCCCAAGTCTGCTGGTACGAGAGCTGCTTCCTTTGCAGCAGAGAAAAGTGGGAGTTGCATGGACGTGGCCTGTGCCACAGTGGGATGCTTCTGAGATGGTGGAACTTCTTTGCTTTTCTAATGAAACTCTTGAAGGGTACCTGGGGAGTGTGAAAGAGGCCCAGGGCTTAGGAGGCATTGTATTTGACTCCTCTCTCCAAAGGACGTTTGCTCTTCTGCTACCCCAGAAAAGAGTTTGCTTTTCTGGATTCTCAAAGCCAAAGATGGTCCTTGGGCAGCAGTATTTTTGGGGTTGTTGCTTGCAGACATCCTGGAGTTGTAAGCAATAGCCAGTCTGCCATCCAGGGTTCAGCTGATCTGCCCCTTCACGTGGCACTGATGGGTTGTTCTGGCTTGGCAGACTTGCAGCTGTACCACAGCGAGACCCTGGAGCTGATGCTGCAACGCTGGAGGAAGCTGGAGCAAGACTTCCGACTGAAGAACCGACGTTACGATATCAGCAAGATCCCTGACATCTACGACTGTGTCAAGTACGACATCCAGCACAACTCTGGCCTGCAGCTGGAAGGTACCCATGAACTGCTCCGGCTCTCCAAGGCACTGGCTGACATCGTCATCCCCCAGGTATGGGGCAAACCTCGCTCCTCCGGTCAGGCTGTGTTGTGCTGAGGCTGCCCTGCAAACACTCTGGCCTTTCGCAGGAGTACGGCATCAGCCAGCAGGAGAAGCTGGAGATTGCGGTGGGCTTTTGCCTGCCTCTCATCAAGAAGATCCAGCTGGACCTGCAGCGAACCCATGAGGATGAGTCTGTCAACAAGCTGCACCCCTTGTAAGATGTGGGCTTGGCTGGGTTTTCCCCTGACAAGGTGGGCTTGGGCTGGGTTGTTTGAATATGGGAAGCCAGCTGATGGTGCCCCAGGACCCTGTGCTTGCAGAGGGGGCATTGGGGGCCTTTATGACCCCGCCTTGCCTGCCCAGCAGCGTGACTCTTGCTGCCTGACTGGTCTGCTTGCAGGTATTCCAGGGGAGTCCTGTCTCCAGGGCGCCATGTCCGGACACGTTTGTACTTCACCAGTGAGAGCCACGTCCATTCCCTGCTTAGCATCTTCCGCTACGGAGGCCTGCTAGATGTAAGCTGGGAGCAACCATCAGGACACTTTGGGATGCCACATTCAGGGTGTTGCACAGAGCTTTGCCTCCATTTCTCAGCATGAACCCCACTGACAGAGGCTTCTGAGTCCAGAGCCCTCCTGTTTCAGGGACTGGGGCACTTGTGCCAGAGATGGCTCCCTCTTCTTTGGTGGCTCCCTGTTCAGCCTCCCTTTGGTCCTGGTCTCCTGAGGGGCAGCTGACCACGTGATGGGCTTTGCCTGAGTTCAGCCATGAGGGGAGGGGATGCAGCAGCAACTCCCCGAGGCCCCCTTATTTGGGGCTCCCTGCCCAGCTTTGCCGGGACTTCATTCCGGCCACCCTCTGCCACTCCCTTCCATGCCAGGCCTCGAAAGATGCTCAGTGGAAGAGGGCCATGGACTACCTGGGAGCCATTTCAGAGCTGAACTACATGACCCAGATTGTCATCATGCTGTATGAGGACAACAACAAGGTGAGGGCAGGGCCGGCCAGAGCTGAGCCAGCTGAACACTTGGCCCCGTCTTATCCACTGTGTGGCCTCTGCAGGACCCATCGTCCAAGGAGAGGTTCCACGTGGAGTTGCATTTCAGTCCTGGAGTGAAAGGCTGTGAGGAGGAAGGCAGTGCCCCAGCAGGATGTGGCTTTCGCCCGGCCTCTGCAGAGGTGAGCTTGTATCCAGGGAACCACCTCTCTTTGGAGGGCAGCTGGATGCCAAAGCAGGGTGTTTCCTGTCACACCCAGGGCATCAGGCTGTTCCTGCAGTAGCAGGAGTGACAGAGAAACAGCTACAACATTTTCTTGTCACTCTAATAATACTTCTATCTCTCTTTTCCTCTTAAAGAGAAAACTTTGGCACAAATGTATTAAGCAACCAAGCTGCAAAAGCAAGGAAAGAGAGTTCTCCTGTCTCAGCAGCCCAAAGCGGGCCAGCTTGTTTCTCCTTCCCTCCTGTTAGCCAGGCAGCTTCCGTGCCCAGAGAGAGGTTCCCACTGCTTGGAGCATCACAACCTCGGCTTTCTTACAGAAGGAGGCCAAAAAGCCGGAGCAGGGGAGTCTGGAGGACCTGGCTGAGTCCAAGGGCAGCGATGAGACAGACAGGGTGGAGGCCCGGTCCCCGCAGCCTTCAGAGCCAGTCTGCATCCAGCGTCGGTCACCCTTGATCCGGAACCGCAAGGCTGGCTCCATGGAGGTGAGTGGGGGAGCTGGAAGTGGAGGGGGAGCAAGGCGTCTCAGCTGCAACCAGGCAGGGATAGCCCTGGGAGGGCGCTCTCTTCCTTTGAAGGGTGGGGGCTCTCTTGGCTTTACAAACATTTCCTTTCTGCAGGTGCTGTCTGAGTCTTCCAAATCCAGTGGGTATCGGCTCTTTTCCTACGCCAGGCATTCGTCAGAAGGGAAACAGAGTGGCTTAGGTATAAAGCATGAAAACCTCTTTTTGCTCCCTTTTAGACTGGCCTGACATATAGGCAGGGAGGGGAACTTGGAGTAGCCGGGGGGAGCCGAGATGTAGGAGGCAGGAGCAGCCGCTCAGCATCTGTTAGCCTCCGAAGGGGCTCTGATCCAGCTGAGAAGGCGGGGAACTCCTGCTGAAATGGAAGAACTGTGGAGAAGTCTGCTCAATTTGCTTTGTGGGGTCTTTCTCCATCCTCAGACCAAGGAAGCTTCCTTCTGTGAAGATAGGAGTTAGATTGGCTGAGAGGAGGAGTTGGTGATAGCCCCAACAGAGGCCTGTTCTCAGTTGAAGTTAAACCAGCATCACATTTCGACTGGAGAGCAGGATCTTCTTTTCTTCTCCTGCCTCGCCTTTTTCCTTTGAAGGGGATCTGCCTCCCTGGCCCTTGAATCCTCAATGACCCTCAACCCCAGTCTGTCATTTGCAGCTGTGTTGCAAATGGCAGATTGCAACCCGTGATGCCTGGCCCCTGCTGGGCATCATGGGCCTGCTTGTGCTGCTCGGCTATTCAGGGGCTTGGCCAGTGTCCAGGATTAGTCTTCTCAAACACCTGGCACTAAGGCTGCAGGGGCCGCTTCCGAGCTCGGGGAGGCAGCCATCTTTCGGGGAGAGTGAAGCATGTTGGCCTACAGCCTCCTCTGCTCTCCTCCTACCTGAGCCCAGACCTGAACTGTTGGAAGGGGGTGGGGATTGAAGGGAGATTCCTGGGCCTTAGCATGCTGGAGGTTCAATGAAAGGAAACCATCGCCGCAAGGAGAAGTTTTGAGCAGCCACAAGCCACCCTGTTGGGAGACAACACTGACAACTGCTTGTTTGCCTTCCATCCTGCAAAAAAGCCTGAGAGATGGCTTCCTTCGGGGTCAAGGAGATCCTCTTCCTCCCTAAGGGAGGGTAGGATGGTTGCAAGGGGGATGGGGGTGGGGTG
>JANHFM010005747.1:40505-59456 GCA_032468115.1 Grayia smithii | reverse complement strand
GGTCAAGATAGTCCGCTTCCTCCAGGAATAGTGGAAGTTGCTGTGCCACCACGGACTCAACAACCTTCGCCATAAGGCGAAGGTTGGAAACAGGACGGAAGTTGTTAAGGGAGTCAGGATCCAAGGATGGCTTCTTGAGGAGGGGTCGAACCACCGCCTCTTTTAATAAGGTGGGGAAAAACCCCTTCCTCAAGGAAGCGTTGACAATGGCCTGAATCCAGGCTCCAGTCACCTCCCTGGCTGCCGAAACAAGCCAGGAGGGAGAAGGGTCCAGCAGACACGTGGAGGCACCCAACCTACCAACAATCTTGTCCACTTATATTTGCAAGATTTTTAAATTTTAGTAAACAAATGCATTCTGTAGTTTACATTAACATTTTTAAAACTATACAAACATATTTTTATTAATGAACTCCAACCCAGCAACTGTAGAGTTTTAAAAGCCAAAATAAATCTGTTTTACATAACTCTGTTCAAGAACAACAGCATAATTATACAACTGAATATTGGGCAATATATCCTTTTCTGGTATCCACCATCAACAGTTAATAGAAATAATGCCCAAACTACAGTACAAACTACCAGGAAGCAAGAGTAGAGAGTTATTAGCGCTACAAATTTTTATACCACTTAACTAGAAATAAGCCCCACTGAATTCAATGGGATTTTCTCTTGTCTATATATGTATCAGATTACAATGTAATTCTTTTGATCCTCTGAAGCACCTAATATCCCCGCCCTGGCAAATTTCTTTTTATAAATTAATAATGTGGAGTCTGCCTCTTTTTAATTTAGAGAACCATATCAACTTCCCATCTTTATTATTAAACCTGGTTATCACTTACTTCCTGTGCCTTGTTTGCTCCCTCTGTGAACTGCAGAACAGTGTTTCCCAAATATTTTGAACAATTTTCCCCAAGTTTGATTCTACTTTCCAGGTCAAAGCACATTCAAAGAAAAATAGGCATGTATATACATGTGTGTGTATCTGTGTATAGCTAGATAGATAAATGAATGTAAGCATATTGAATGAGAGTGGAGCATTGATTGTACATAAGACTGTCATTGTAAGGAAGTCAGTGGGAACTGAAATGGAGGGTTAATTTTTCCAGCATATCAGCCTGCTCTGTTCCAAGATATTCCATTGCATTTATTCCAATTTTCCATTCCAACCCGCCAACAGTCAGCATTCCATTGCCACTAAGCATGCTCACTCATAACTGGGCTTTTGGAAAGTTTCCCTTATATTTTTCTTCCTAATTACTTTTGCCTTCTGCATACCTTAGTGATCCTCCACAGCATATTGATACCTCTCTTTTTTCACGTTAGTCGCATTCTGAACAGAGATATTTAGAAGAGGCAGGTTTATTTCATTTATTTGTCAAATTTATATAACTACCCATCTCACAAAAAACTCACTCTCCATCACTGCTAACTTCTTATATGGCACCATCCTTGTAATACAACCATTTATTTTCAGAAAGCCACTAAATAACCTCAAGTATTATTTAAAATCCACAAACTGAGGTTTTCTTCATAAGCAATTGACTGTCCTTGCATGATCAAGGACACACAAAATCTTCAATGTCAAATGATGAGCTAAACAATCACTGCAAAATATAAAAAGGCCTTTTAAATGGGCCTAAGAGCTGGGTTAAGGGAATGAATGAATGGGCAGAATTTCTGGTTTATTATTTTTTAAAAAGTTTTTTTAAAAAAAGTAAAGTAACGTTATATTAAATTATATTACATTATATTAAATATATTCTATATTCAGAGAGGACTATTTCAGAATTGTGTTGCTTGTGTTTAATGCCTAGTAGAGGTGCTGACTTATTATTGCCATTATGTTAATTAAGCATATTAGTTCAACTGCTAAATCTGCTCTTAGCCACAGAACAAGAAAATATGTTCTATGAAGCCCTTGGCTGTGATAAAGTCTACGGTTTATGTGTGCTTAACTCCCATTATGTCCTCCTGATCTAATTGTGCATAACTGTATGCCGAGTTGTGCTGAATCTTGTGGGAGAAGTGGTGACAGGAAAATGACTACAAACAAAGAAATGCATTATGATTAAGCATTACTTTACTGAAAGCACAAATACTGCCAGAAAGCATCTAGACAATCACTTATTACACCTACTACACTTTTCAGGGGTGCTTCCTTTTCAGTCATTCCTCCACCCAACCTTTCATCGGCTTCTCTGAGAGATGAGTTACAGGCATCAAACAAAGCTAGATGAAAATGAAAAGCAGGACCGTAATGACGGCTCTTCAAAAAGCAGGCATTCTTGTCTGATAGGGAGAAATAAGAGGAACGGCTCTTTAGAACAGCTCAGCTCCACTTGCAAATCTCAATGCAAATCAAATGCAGAAATCTAATTATTTATTTTTTATGGAATATTAGTTCCATTTCCCAATAACTGGTCTCAATGTAGTTAGCAAATACTTTAAAATACAAGTATCTTAATATTAATTGATACAATACTGGTTTTCCAAAACAACCGCTGGATGTCCGATTCCCTCTACCTCCAATGAATTCCTCTCTGCAAACCAAATATGGGAACCAACTACAAGCTGCATTATCAAGTTATTTTCCAATTGCGCAAAAGCCTAAGCCAACCGCAGGTTTTCAAATGTGGAAAAACGAAGATTAAAACCAAAAAATAATAAGTGATCGAATTCACTAATGGCAGATGCAAAAAAAACCTTTTTAAGAATCCTACATTGCACCCAAGATGTAGCAAGATGTAGGAAGTTACATATAATTGAGTTTTCAGACAAATTCTCTAAAGCATCACGAGCAAAAGCACTTCCTCCAATGTTTCTCCTTTATTTGTTAAAGCTTTTCACTTTTCTAAAGCTGAAGATATATAACTTCACTAGTGATATTGTTGAGCAGTGGGTGGGCAGAGACTGATCTTCTGGAAACAGTTATCTACTGCATACCACAAAGGCTTACATCTTAAAATTTTGTGGTAGGCTTTCAATCCTTCCTTTTCCCTGCAGACACCTTTCCTTCATAAAAGCCTCTCGAGGATTTGAAGGGCTCCACTACTCAAACTGTGAAAATTGCAGTTGATTCTAA
Source organism: Grayia smithii (assembly GCA_032468115.1). NCBI lineage: Eukaryota > Metazoa > Chordata > Lepidosauria > Squamata > Grayiidae > Grayia > Grayia smithii. Next base: position 56,368 of record JANHFM010005747.1, on the reverse strand, counting down.
GTCATTTTTTTCTTCCCTCATTATGGGAAAGTCTGTTGTATTTCATCTTATATAGTTTGGGTGGGACGGAGCAACAACACTCTTGAGACTTCTGAAGTACAGAAAGCTTCAGAGTAATGGTATACAAAGAAACATTTCTCTGTGAGTACCTTTACATTCTTTGATCATAGGTCTCAAGCCAATCTATTTAATTTTAGATTAATTCTCTTCTGCAACCTCCATAAAGATTGCAATTACAAGATTTCTCAGTCCCGATTCATGTGGATGATACCATTCCTGTAATGAGTTGGGTCTTCCCAGTAAGCCAAATTAAGGAGTGGACCTCTCAGTTGTAAAATGCCTCTCAGTCAATTCAATCTTGCAATCTTTAACCAAACAAGATAAACTTAAGGAATTCAATACAAGACCAAATTGAAGGAATTACAAAGAGGAAAATAACTTTAGCTTGTAAAGGAGGGGTTGATGGAGAGAACAGGATATCTGTGACAGCAGTCAAGCATAAACGATTTTGACACTGTTAGAAAGATGATTGGAGCCAAGTCTCTGGTGGTGTTAGAAATTAATTTTCAGGCAGCATAAGATTGGATAAGATAGGGAAAAGACTACAAGATATTTTGATTAGATTATTAGCATCCATCCTTAGGACTATAACTTCACAATTTAAAGTTTAGAATTGCAAGACGTGAGATACTGCAACAATGCAGATGACTATTTAAACTTGGCTTATATTAGACTTTATTGTTACCCTAAAGATTACTGTTAACCTTATTAGCCTTGAGAACCTGTGGTTTGGCAAAAAGGAGGCTCACTGATATTTCTATTCTGTCAAGAAGCAAGCTTAACTTAACTTCACATAGCATTTAGGTACATAATAAAATATATTGTTTACTGTTTTAATGGAGCCTACTTGAGAACTCTTTATTAATTACACCACTTATTAGAGGAAAGAAAATAGAAGCCAAAAGCTTTCAGATGGTAACAGCACTTTTAATCAAGTACAACAGTGGTGGGATTCAGCCGGTTCTATCTGGATCATGTAAACTGGTAGCAGCGAATGCACGAGGCTCCACCCACCTGCCCGGACATAATGGCGACTACTGCGCATATGCAGAAGGCTGTGCACATGCGCAGAGATGGGTGCTCACATTTGCAAACTGGTAGGGAAGGTAAATGAATTCCACCTCTGAAGTACAAATTATATAGAAGTATGACATTCTGAAAGAAACATCCCTAATTTTCAGTATACAGGAGAAATGTTACAATTTATGCCAAGTTAAAGAAGAAAATACATTCCAATGGAGGCAGATATGTGTTTGTATCTGAAAAATGGGGGAATTAGGGAAGTGACACCCACTTAGCAAGGAATTTCTTTGACTCTAGGAATGCCTTAGTAGATGCATTGTCTTCTTCCAAGTGGGTGAAATATGGCAGAACCATCTGATAAGCCTGAATGTATTATGGTAAATACTCAACCATACAATCTGAAGAGGTTTTCTCAAAATAACAGCCAATGTCTCTGAAAGCTCGAATTTTATGTTCTTGAAATCTAAGAGCCAAGACATCCCTGATGCAAAAAATTCAGAGCATCTGCAACAAACAAGAGACACCAGATCCTATCACTGAAATTAATAAATGCAGTGTATCGATCTGTGAAAAACTCAAAGTAAACCAATAATTCTGCATACAAATCTTCTTTCCCAGCACTTGTGTAGTTTATGTGTTTAAAGAATTCTATGGTTTGTAGAATCAATTTCTAGCAGATCTCAGAGCCTCATTTTCCTGTCAACTTCAAACAAACATTTCAAGTCCATTTCTCATCCAGTCTCCATACGGATACATAAGATACAGACCTGCAAACTGATTAATCTCTAAACATAGCCCACAAGCATTGAATAAGCAGGACAATAGCATTATCCTTAACTCTTGTACAAATGAGAATTACACAGCACAACTCCCCAGTCACCTTCTACTTTCTTCATTCTCATCATTTACTGATCCTATGTATTAACACACTGTGGATAAAATATAATAAGCTGTATGCAACTCCTCACCCAATATTTTCATCCCCAAAAAATTTCTAAATGGCACTGCTCAACTTCAGTGGCAAGATCTGCCATTTTGGGGTGCATGATGAGGGAGCCACCTCCATTTCTTTTGATCTAAAAGTATCACCTGCTTTTGATTTTTTGTTCTCATATTCACAGATATGCACAGGTCTAATTCATTTATTTGGCAGGTTAATCCCTTAACATTCATCCCAAAATTATTTTTCTTAAATTTTACTTCATTTTTGGTAATTTCATCATTACTATGATTCACTTAATAATTCCATGATTCACTTAACTACATAGTTCACTTAATAACTGCAGTGAATTGCTTAACAACCATGGCAAAAAAAAATCACATTTTTTTACTACTGAATCATCGGGACTGGCAAGGAAATAGAAGGGAAGGTTTGGGGGAAAGGAGAAAAAAAAAGGAGGACATGGGTTTGGTATTCTGCCCACAAACATTTCTGAAACAATAGTGAACTAAAAAAAAATGACTCATCATCAGTAAAATGCAGCTTAGTAAGTAATCTAAATGTTTTATGCAAGAAGTTTAGATCAAATGAACATACAAATTGTAGCACAGGTTCATGATCAGCCTTTGATATTCTACAGCTTGAGGCAAGCAACACTGCTTCTCATTACATCATATGCCAAGGTGATGGATTCCAACGCTAATAATGGAACACCCTCAACATGACCAAAAGGCAACAGACTATCTTAAGGGATGCAGAAAAACGTAATGGTATACACAAGTATAAATACACACTTATATACATACCGGTAGATGGTTTTTTAACAATTCATTTATCCCCACCTACTCCCAGGCATCTATAACTTAAGGTTTTTACTTTACCTAATGAGAAGCTCAATCATGCAAACAAAAATGCAAAAGCATCTGTTTGCAGATCTCAATAAAATTTAAAAAATCAGGAGTTCATTTCAATTTATGTATATCATTTGAAGCTGGCTTGAAATTTCAGTAAAGGGAATTCCAGCCATCATAAATAGTGGGAATCGGCAGTTGTCCTCTTCTGCTAGAAGATAAGCTGTAACTTCAGAAAAAAATGGACACAGAAAAAAAGAAAGAAGTGAAAGAAACTGTAGTGAAAATAGCATGGACATAATGAAGCAAGATTAATATTCCTACAAAATAAATAAAAAAGCGAGATAAGAAGGATGTAGAAGCTAGTTGGAAAAGATTGAAAAACAATGTTTCAGAATGCCAAAGAAACATGTGGAGTTACGCTTGGTAATTCTTGGTGGAAAGTGAAAGAGAAAATACAGCTGCAAAAGAAGTAACAAAAAAGGATAAAAATAGTTAATATCAAATTAGTGATTTTGGTGGAAATAAAACAATTTGGAAATGAGTGAAGAGAGCTGGAGGCTTGATGAAAAGTACAAAATGCTGGAAAGAGATTTGTAAGGGCATCATAGCAATTTATCAAAGAGTGGAATCAATATTAATGCTACAAATGCTAGTGAGAAAGAACAATAATGAAAAATAAGTCACAAATCTAATAATACTTAAAAACTGGTAAGGCTATGATTGTAGATGGTATAACTGGGAGACTATGGATATAGTTTAAGGATGGGAGTTTGTTGCTATTTTTGTTCCACTACACACTGGGAAAAGTGGGAATCGGGAAGGGAAGGCCTTTGGGATATACAAGGGTTTGTACGTCCCAGAAGAATCATTAATTTAAAAATGAATAGAATGTCTCCTATTTTCAAGGCCAGGAAAAGCATGGCCAACAGTCAGTTAACGTGAAAAGGTTTGATGAAAATGCTTAGGATTCAAATCCTGGGGTTGACATATGTACTGAGAGATAATCCTATGATGCCTGTGTTTAGCTATTGGCAGCTCTTGTTAATGACTTCTTTCTTAACTTTTTGCTTTTCTGCAAAAAAGCAATTTAGTTGAGTCTGCAGCAAAGTTACTGAATTTGAGTTTCTTTGAGAAACTCGTTGAGTTTCTGGAGAAGATAAGACTTATTGGCAGGTCATCTCAGCTATCTCTCAGGTTTCCTCTTTGGGGAAGGCTAGGAGTGAGAAATCCCCCTGAAACATGCCACCAGCACTTTGCTGGGATGGTATGCCTATGAGGAGGGGAAGGACAACTAATTAATGTGGCCCAGTGGTTTGGAAATAACCCACCTCTAACCAAAAAGTGACTCTCAAGAACTCTGAAGAAACTCTTTTCATAAGCTTAACTAACTCCTGCAGGTTAAGCCTCAATGGCTTGGCAAAGGAAAGCTACTATATTCCAGTTATAAAACATAGTGGTATAATAACCTGCAGCTGACAATATATCCATTAAAAAAGCAAATAAAGGTCAACCTTCACCCTGAAACTATTTCAGCTGTTTTTAATAGTTACCAAAAGAAAGCATTTTAGAAAGCTCTAAAATAGAAGTGGAAAAGAAGAAGAAAAAAATTACTCCCTTATGACAGACAGATGAAGCTCTGCCAAAAGCTTATCTGCTTGGAGAGGAAAAATAGTAAAGAAGTAAAACAGAGCAACAGCAGCTTCCTTTAACACCATATAGGCCAGGCCTGTCAAACCAGCAGCCCGCGGGCTGGATGTATCATACACAGGCCACACCCACCTTGGCTCCACAAAGGCAAAAAATGTTGCGATATGTCACGATACATCACGTGAAACGATCAAGTTTGACACCCATTATATAGGCTGTGTGATCAGTGCTATAACTCTTCATTTTTGTAATAATATCCAAAAGGGCAATTCAAAAAAAAAATGGAGCATTTCTCTCAGGAATAAAATTGCCTTTTTCAAACAGGCATGTCAAATTTCAGGACATTTAATATCAAGTTTCATTCCTGATAGTGATGCTCCATTTGTTTCCACTCATCCATGTGCATTAGCTCTTCTGAATAAGCTTTTCTCAGAATCCATTTCCCTCCCAAGAGTACTTTAAGACTATTGTTGGCAATGTTGACTTATAAAAGGCCTATTATTCCTCCAAAAAGGCACTGTATTGTTGGAATGTTAGAACACTAGCACATTAAAATAAGAACATGTTAGCCTGATTTTTTTGTAATCAAAAGTATGCTTACAATATTGTCCAAGTGCATACTTCCTAATTGTTACTGTATTTGACATTTAAAAGTATTTTATTTCTCACATTTTTTGCAAGGTAAGCCAGATTTGTTTTCTTTATAATACCAATTAAGGCAGTAGTTAGTTAGTTAGTTAGTTTATTGCATTTATATGCCGCCCTTCTCCCGAAGGACTCGGGGCGGCTCACAATTTTAAAAACAAAAAACAACAATAAATAGCCTAAAAATCTTAAGTTAAGTTACGAAGTCTAAGCTGTGCACCATAAACCAAAATAAACACCAAAACACCACAAGGAAAGTAGTTATTTGTAACCAAAATATGATCATCCACAGTTTAGCAGAGAACCATCCTTTGTGGAAAGCAATTGGTTACCATTTTTACTTTAATACATATGAAACTTTCTAATTATACTACTTCCAATTCTTACAGAGCTGAGGAAATTCAAGATAGTGTTTATGTTAGCAACCTAATCCTACAAAGAGCTAAGCATACCTAAAACCATTTATATCAATGTACTTAGATATTCAAGTAGGACCAGACTGAACATTTTCTACAGGGGTTTTTATAAAACCACTAAAGCTAAAGAAAAATATTTAATGCATGTGCTGAAAAAAGACACTCACACAATAGTTAAACTGCTCTTGGATGAGGTTTGTCACAGTAAAACAGGACATCATCTGTATTGTTTCACCAGGCACAATGAGAATTTATCATTGTAGGAAATGTATATGTATGCTAAAATTGACTTCAGTGGGGCCAGTCAGTCTCATAATAAACTTGAGACACAATATTTGCTGCAGCCATAGTACCATAGGTTTAATCATGTGGAATGAAACAGTGGGTTGCATTTCTAACAAAAAACAAAACAAAACAGTATAATATCCACTTGAGCTTATCAGAGAAATGTTATGGAACAGTTAAGGATTTTAAACTACTGTACCAAAATTACAATGCAAAATTCAAGTCCCAAACTCTTTAATTGGATCTTAGTTGTAAGTCTGTTTGGGAAAAACTTTTGTGATAAGGATTGGTACTCAACTCTAAAAAAAAAGAAAGCTGCATCCTTACCCCCAGCCCAAATATTTTAATTAATAAGAGAACTATTTTCTATAAAGAACTGGTCAGCCCCTTGCTTCGTACAGTAGAAGAAACTTCCTTTTCTCACAAAGTGGAACAAACAGGATGTTTGAGAACAGTTCTGAGAATTCATACTATAGTAACTTATTCAAGTGGAAAAAAGGGAGGAATCTTGTGGAAAAGAACACATATACACAGTATATAGCAAAAAGCAAGTTATCTGACATTCTTTTAGTTACCTTGACATTTCCTCCATGGCTGAATACCTACAAAATAACTAAAACTTCACCCATGGAATTCTTGGGAACTTGTTAAAATGTAAAAGCTCACTGAAGAATCAGTGTCAGATGGCGGTCTTCGATTAAGTTTTTGTGAACTGTATTATATAAGAAATTTATGATCTACCCTTCATACCTTAAGCATGTATAACAGTAAGATGCTCTGTAAAAGGTAATGGTAAAGGTTCCTCTCGCACATATGTGCTAGTCATTCCCTACTCTAGGGGGCGGTGCTCATCTCCGTTTCAAAGCTGAAGAGCCAGCGCTGTCTGAAGACATCTCCGTGGTCATGTGGCCAGCATGACTAAATACCAAAGGCGCACAGAACGATGTTACCTTCCCACCAAAGGTGGTCCCTATTTTTCTACTTGCATTTTTTACGTGCTTTCGAACTGCTAGGTTGAAACTTGAAACGTGCTTTCGAACTGCTAGGTTGGCAGAAGCTGGGACAAGTAATGGGAGCTCACCCTGGTACGCGGCACTAGGGATTTGAACTGCTGAACTGCCAACCTTTTGATCAACAAGCTCAGCGTCTTAGCCACTGAGCCACTGTGTGCCCTATAAAACGCTCTGTACTCATATTCTAATCTGAGAAAATACATTTGTCCATGATTATATTATATAGTTAGCTAGCTTTTCCTCAAATCAGATAAGGCTACAAATAATTCAAACTCAGGACCCTTCAAGATTGTATTGGGGGAAGGTCAGGTAAGCCATTAGAAAAAAACCAGATAAAATCTAATAATAATCTGTAACACTGGAATAATAATACTGTCAGGTTGGTATAAACGTTGGTATAAACGTATAAACGTATAAACTCAAAAATTTGCTCACTAAAGAAAATGAGAGTTGAGTACCCAGATATAAAGGTTGTCCAAGAGACTGATTTTTTTTTAAACTGTCAGTTACAAGATTCAGTTTTTCCTGTGAAGAAAAGCAGAAGACACACTGAAAGCCCATTTGCCAAGAATGAAACCAGGCATCTGAGACTAGGGTCACGCAGCTGATTACTCAGGACAAGCCAGCCAACTTAAAATGTATTTTATTGGGCGAAGATTGCTGGATTCCTTGTCTGCCTAAGGAAATAACTTAAGAGAATTCTCAAGGCCAGGTCTTGACTTTTTCTCTTCCCCACTGGAATGGTAAAAGAAATATGTTTTAGCCAAAGTCAGAAATACAGTGTGAAAAATTGCATTCTTAACCTCTGGCAGATACCAGCTATCTAGTTTGTGGGGCTGCCAAGAGCCTGTTGTGATAACATATTAAAACAAAGAAAACTTACAGCATTGCGAGAAAAATGCACAAAGCTAATGGGTACTTGATATGATGATTCTCTATCAGCAAACCTAACAAAAGAGGAATCATTATTCTCCAATTGCCTATTGTCCCACTGGAGAGAAAATGATACAATCATCAGCAGAAGAGGCAACAGTGATGCTCAGGCATCAGCAGCTCATTTCAACTGAAGACACTCCTTACCATTTCTTGGTGCATTCAACCATCAGTTCCTGATAAGAGGCCACAAACTGGAACTTGGATGCATGTTTCCCAACACGTTGCAGTCTTTTCCATACTGAAGCCATGCTGCAGAAGAATCAGCACACTTGAAGGCTCAACAGGAATAGGAAGGCTCAAGCTGAGCAAGGCAGTAGAACTGTTTATGCTGAACAATGTGCCCAGAAGTCTAACAAAATTAACAGACAAGTAAGAGGCTGAAAAGATGCTCAGGATTCATGGTTTGGATATCCCTTTCCCAGGATAAATCCTGTCTTAAGTGAATGGCACATAATTGGCTGGGGGCATCATGATTTGGAACAAGAAAGAAAGAAACTGTAGAAAAGTCCCTTATGAAGTCGTCATGTCTCTTCCTAGGTTCCAATGAGTTTCAGATCATGAAACTAGAAAAGAAAACAGAATTGCAGTTCTATAAGCGATGTTTTATGCCCTTCACATTGCAATCACACACCCCTCCCTTTCCAAACCCTGAAAGAAGGAAAAAATGCAGAAGCAATTTCAAGAATGTTAGCCACGAGTCAGTCTGGAAATAAACCAATCAGTTTTTTTTATCAGCATTCTCATCTTCCAAAACAGCATTATATTCCCTCTCTCTCTTTCTCTGCCCCACCCCGCCCCCTCTCTCTCACACACACACAGAGGAACAGATATTTAAAGGAGCAGGTCAGGACCATTCCCCAGCATCTTTCGGGAAGCAGTGCTGGGTTAAGGCACTGCCAGCAGAACACCCAAAGGGAGATGTGAGAAGTTCTTTGTCTCCATGCTGATGACAAAAAGGTGTAACAGTTGTCTCCTCCCCAGCCTGTCTTCCTAGGGGAATTTGTACATAATGGAGAAATAAGAGGGCAAGGATACTCTTGCAGTGTTTATACTGGATGTGCATACAAGAGGGTAGATGTAAGGGTGTTTGCTGACTTTCAGCTGCTTAGGAGAGTAGTTACCCTTTCCATTTTGTAGGGTACAATTCTTATTCCACAATGCTTTCTTTCCAGCCAAGAACATAAAGAGTTGGGAGGGGGAGAGAAGAACAATTTTTATTATTATTTTATTTTCGTGCCTTCTGGCTGAAGACATGGTGAGCAATGGGTGGAGAAGGGGATAATGATGGCACCAGTGAAAGTGGAAATGAGATGCACTAGAGGAGGCAGAGTTCTTCCTCCAAAGATTTCTCCTGGTTGCCAGAGCATTCCCTTGCTCTTGTAAGAGACTTCGCTTTCATTGTTTCCGCCTGTCTGGCTTGTTCACCAACACAGACACCTTTTCCCTTTTTCTTCCAATGATCTGTTACTCATTCTCTGCCCCTCGCGCTCAGCACTGGCTCTGGACTGGTTCAGAGCACCAAAGCCTTTTGATCTGAGGGAGAGAAGGAGGGGAGGGGAGTGTTGAGAGCTGCACAAGACATACCCCCAAAATCTGGGAATCATTAGGGCAGAGAAAACAAGGTGAAATCACCAAGCAGCCATTCAGACGTCTCGCCGCCGCCGCCGCCTTTTCTCGTTCTTACCTTCCTCCAGCTCCACGCACATTTAATCCTAGTAAGGCTGGATCTGCTGCTGTCACACACGCCATCCAATACTAGCTCTGTCTATTACAGCTGCAGCAGCCGCAGATCCATTCCAGTTACCCGGGGATCAACACTGCAGATCCGGGAGCCTCAATCCAAGCCCAAGGCTCCCTTCTCAAAGCCTCCAGCCAGAAGGCGGTGGCAGCGCCACTGATCGTCCGAAGGTCCCAGCACCAGTTCGCATTCCACAATCACTACCTTCCTGCAGCCAGAGGTGCGCGCCTCACAGCAACTTCGCCCAGCGGCGCAACCAAACCCACGGCTCGGAGCACGCCATTGGCAAGGGATCGGAGTCCACCCCAAGCAAGCGCGCCCATTGGCCGCAGGGTTATGTCAATCATTCCACCAGGCAGGGACTGAGAGGGCGGGGGAACCCAAGCCCTCCTTGCAGGAGGGGTGGGATGAAAAGCGAGGAAAATAAACGATGGGTTCGTTCGTCTTGCCTCAGAGCTGTTTTTCTATTGGCTTTCAGAATTCTGAAGAGGCGGGTTGTTTATACTGAATCGAGTCATAATTGGGCAAAAAGGGCATCCGTTTGAAGAAAGTTGCAAGCTTTCGGATCGGGGAAATAAGTAACTGCGGCGGGTCGATCTTTCGGAAGTAAGACGTACTTGCCTTCGAACTCAGGAAACTTAAGCTTCGACACTAACCTATGTGGCCGTAGTTAGGATCCCGTTAGTGGATCATCTCTACATACATACTAATTGCTGTTATAAATGTTTAGAAAGCTGAGGTTGAGGTGCAAGGTTGGGGTTATTTAAAAAGGAGTACTTCACTCTAGTTTAACTTACAGAACATACAGACTTACAGCCGCAGCTTAGCAAACTGGGGTAGGAGAACGCATCCTGGAGTAACTTATGGGGATACATGCTGGGAGCATGTGCATTTTTTAAAAAGAAGATATAAACTAAGTTGACTTTGAGGACCTCTGGTTGGCAGTACGCGTCTACAAACAACAAAAATCATTTTATTATCAATGTTAACTAATCTTTCTCATGTCTTGAATAAATAAGTTAAAAGTTGATTTCTAGTTTTCTTTCCTAAATGAGAGAGGGAGATCTGTTACAAAACTGCTCCTCTTCCAAGTGCCAGTCAGCCATGCTGCCTTCTAAAACCTTCCATTCTATCAATTCCTCTACCTGATTTTCTTTTTTTCTGTTCCAATTGTGAGCTGCATTTTGGAACCAGTGAGCCTGCTTGGTCTTCGCTGGGCTCATTAGGATTCCCTCTGCTTGAATATCTCTAAATACTTCTTCAACTCTTGGCATTCCTGTCTAAGCAACTCTGCACCAGCACTGAATAAATAAAAGCTCTACATTGAAAAGTGTGGTGTCCAACATTAGAAAAGTGTAATATCTAGCTGGTGGTATTAAAACAGTAAGCGGGATGGTATTATTTTCAAAAATAATCAAGGAAAGAGCTAGAGTATTTCTTCTTTGTTCCTAAATATATTCCTGCAAAAAAGCAAGTAGTAGGGCATGTTTTAGGTAGCAATCTTAAATCACCAAAACAGAAAATTGCTATTAACGATCTTTGGATTGGGATAGGAGATATATAAGATTCTTCTTGTATGTATATCTTTAGCCATATTGTTTTTGTATTCCATATGCAGTACAGACATCCCTCCTTTCTATCAAAGGATACAGTAGCTGTTCAGCAACTTGCTTTTCAAAACATCATTATTTATTAATATTTTCCATTTTGTTCTTTGCTTTTAGGTTCATATTACACTCCGCTAAAGACAGTACAGAAAAAGCATATAATTTCTCATATAGTAGAGAAAATTAGTTACAAAAGTAAACCATTGCCTTCTGATTGGGCAAACTTTACTATATACACATAGCTTCTCATGACTGTGGAAAAATGAAAGGCTTGAAAATCCCCATAATATACGAGAAATATGCAGCTATCAGACACTTCTGCCTTCTACCCACACTTGTTTTATTGTTGGCAAATATTCTATGTTACTCTGGCTGAACCAATAATATACACTTTTAGTTCAGAAATACATGAGAAATAGCATTTATGACAAAGTGGTCCATTGTCTATATACTAAATTTCAGATTGGAAAAATGGACAGTTGATCTGATCTCTTTCCGTTTTCCAGGCAAGGGCAGAAGTTGACAAAATAAATAGTAGTTATTGTACATTTTAATTTTCATGCTGAGTCACATAATCAGACTTCTCTCCACATTCGATAACATTTGATTGGGGTTCTTTCAAGCTGCAAACTTAGTATTAAAAATCTATACAACTATTAGGTGGAAGTTCTACTGCAATCTATCAATTGCCTAGACCACAGGTGTACAACCTTTTGGCTTGCTTGGATCACATTGAGTTACGATGAATTGTGTTGGGCCACATATAAAATATATAATTTAGTTAATGCATATAAACCACATAAAATGTTAAATGTTTTACGATCTTTTGGGACTGCATTACTAATTTTCAAGGGCTGTTTGCGGCCCGCAGGCAGGGGTGAAATGCTAACAGTTCGGACTGGTGATGGCAGTGGGTGGCTCAGAGAACTGGTAGCGATGGCGGCGCGAGGCACTGCCCACCTGCCTGGTCATAGTTACTTCCTGGTTTTAACCAGGAAGTAACCTGTTTTTTACCCTCTGCACATGCGCAGAAGAGTTTGTGCATGTGCAGAGGGTCCAAATGCGCATGTGACATGCATGGGGTGCATGCACTTCCAAACCAGTAGGGAAGGTAAGTAGATTTCACCCCTACCTGCAGGCCATACCTGGTCTAGACTAACCCTACTGAAAATGGCAAGGATTAAATAAAATTCAGTTTCCTGATGAGGCTACTTCTCATAAAATGGATTAGTAATTCCCTCAGAACATATGCACACACTCCTCCTTTGAATTTATAATTTTAATTGAAACTCTGATCCCCTGATCTTTTTTGTGTTTGTAAATGTAAAATAAAATATACAAAGAACTTTGAAATTTACTCTAGATAAGGATGTTTTTGCCCACAAGTGAAATCCACTTGTTGAAATCCAACAAGTGACTGATTTAGTTTTATATTCTGAATCAAACTACTTAATTATATTTTAATTATTAAATATATCCAATGTCAAACCAACATGATCAATCCTAAAAACTGTAGTAGTACCAAAAAAAAGAGGTAATTTGTCAAATGTACACTTATTAAAAATTATTCATTATTAGGGATTATTACCAGTTACAGCATGCTTCTGATAGAATTGCATTTTACCAGGGAACAGATTTCTCCTTTGCTCCACTCTGCATGGCCTATACGAGTTCCAGATAACTAGGATTGAGAAGTCCCTGTATACCTGTACACAGAGTATTGGATATTACTCTGTGTAGTTGTAGCAGCAACTGATTTTCAAACAATTCTGAAGCTACAACAGCAATAAAAATTCATTCCAATTTTAGCTCCCAGTAGGATAAATTAAGGTAATCTCAACTAACATCAGAAAAGTGGGATTCCTTTGGCTCTTAAGATCTGCTAAGGCATAGAGCTTAAATACTTTTTTTCTTTGTGTTTGCATTCAAGTGTCAGGATCATATAACATCAAGGAATTATATATAACAAAATAGTTAGATTTTAGTATGCATATTTTGCTTTGTTGCTGTTCATCCCAGTGTTTAAAATAGAAAGGACTAGAAACTGAAGTGTATAATAACAAATATTTAAAGAAGGAAGAATAGTGAAACCACTCAAAGATTCCTTTTCAAATATTATATTTACAGCTTATTATTTGAAACAAGTTCTTGCCTGATTTATTCATTCATTCAATGTTCACTTGCACGCTGATGTTAAGCTTGGGATGTATTTGCAGATTTTGTTAATTTATGGCATCTGAGGCAATGTATTTTAATGTTGTCATGTTGTTCATGCAAGAGTTAATAGCAGCATTGTAACACGTTTTTGCAACTACAAACCTAAACAAGGACAAAAATTACCCAGCAACTTTCTTTTAGTAGGTTTCTGTCTCCCACAAAAATAGAACTTTCTTAGTATGTGGGTTGGTAGTCCATAGCAGTGGTACCTGTGAAAGCCACAAACAAATGGCATTTAAATATATATATATATAAAGTGTTTTTGAATCTCTGTAATACACAATTGGTTTATTTGTACTTGTGTTTGAAGTTGTTACCTCCTATTTTTAAAAAAATTGTTTCCCAAAATAGTTTATTATTTTTTCTGAAGTTTGGATGGCAGCTAAGGGTTGGCATGGACTACACTCTACTTATCTTAGTGGCTTATGATTTAAAAAAAAGCTAGGGAACACGGGCTTGTTTAAATTTCCCATTGTTCTCTACAACAAGAATAGGAACTGCACCAAGGAATGCTACAGAATTCTCTTGCATAGCAACTTCACCACCAGCAGCAGCAGAAACAGCAGCAGCAGTGCTTACTGCTTTACCTAGAAGTAATGCAGGCTGTCAATGATGGTGGCTGCTCTTGTTCCAACTCCACCATTGGAGCTGGACGGCCTGCATTACTTCTAGAGCTGGTTAATAAAAGCCTTGAACTTATTTTCTATGCGGCCCTAGGCTTTGGTCTTTAAAGGATTATATGAAATATTTAGCCAAGACTTAGTACATTTAGCAGACCTGCAGGGGAAAACACAAAATTGGGTTCGCTTTTGGGAGAAACCTGGAATCAAGAGACCTATGTTATAATCCATGTTGCTGTTTAGTTTATATGCCTGGGAGGGGCTCAATTAAAATTATGGGTAGAGAAAAGTGTAATAATGGGGGAGTAATCTGTCTGGTAGGAAGAAGAGTGGTAAGATACTTGGGGCCCATCTCCCTGCCTGATTATTACCTCACCCAAATAAATTACGGTAGCCAAACTAGCTTAGCCGCTAGCCTATGGGTTCTGTGCTAAATAACAATGAATAATAGAAGAATGATTAATAAGACCTCTCTCACACTTGATTTGACAGATTATTAAAAGATTGCTTGGTGCAAAAACAACAGTTAAGGATGTCATCAGGTGCTGCTCACTGGGAACAGCCTTCCAAAGTCATTCACCTCAAGCTACTGGAGGTTTGGCTATACAAATGGATAATCCTCCAGTGGATCTTTTATTTTCACTTTGACTTAAGGATATCCCCCTACCTTTTGCCTTGGACTGTCTACCGTGAACTTTTCATGTTTCTTAAGAGGGCCCTAAGGGGCGTGCATAAACGCACCAGTGTGCCTACCATCCCTGTCCTACAGTCCCCATTTATATGTAATTGTTCTATGTGCTTGTGGCTATATTCTGCCTATTTATATCCTTTTATTTGTGCCAAAAATGTTATGTGTCTATACTGTTACTTGTTTCCTTGTACTTGTTGACAAATAAATAAAGTAAATGTACCACTGCTAGCTGTCTGTCTGGTACCCACGAGAGACTGAATGGGTTAAACAAACTTTTAATCCTGATAAAATAGAGTTATTCTTGAATAAATGTACTAGAATAAATGTCTCAGGTTTAAGTGTGCTACCCTTCTTGGAGAGATTGCACTATTCTAAAACATCATATTGTGGTGTGGTGATTGTCTTTGCTGAGGCCTGTTTAGCAGATGTGCAAGTAATATTGGGAAATATTGACTTCTTTTCTGTAACTCTAGAAGTGTATAAATTTTAGTTCTTTGCTATTAAGTAGTGGCTATCTATATTTTTGCAGTAAAAGTATGGTACCACTATTACTAATCTGGATTTTTAAGACTAATGCACAAGAAAGAGGTGAAAGTTACTGTGGATTTTCTTGTTTGTTTCTTTTTATGTAAGAAGGTTCAACTTTCAGAATAGCTACAATACATTCTCAGTTTCATGGCAGTAAGCCTCAGTGTATTTGCTGAAATTATACTCTAGTATGGTAAAAATATATAGTACAGAGCTGGAGTAAGATTGCTTTAGTTCATTCTTGAAAGGAAAAAAATGAAAAGAAATATGATTTGTACCCTCCAAAGGATTCACAAGCAAGTTGCTGGAAGAGCAGATTAAACATAAGTCATTGAAAGCATAACAAATCTATTTAGGCAGAAATAATATTTGATTTTTTCTACATAACGAAGATTGGCTCAGGACACTAAATAGGTGTTTGGTCAGAAGAAATCAAATAACTCATTCTAAAATTCAATAGAATTGAGAGGTTCCGGTGACGTCAGAGACAGATGAAGTGGA
Organism: Grayia smithii; assembly: GCA_032468115.1. Classification (NCBI taxonomy): domain Eukaryota; kingdom Metazoa; phylum Chordata; class Lepidosauria; order Squamata; family Grayiidae; genus Grayia; species Grayia smithii. Next base: position 40,647 of record JANHFM010005747.1, on the reverse strand, counting down.
CTAGGAGTTCTTCTCCGAACGTCCAACTTCAAACTTCGTGGTTTTGGCGGCGAGTCGATCGCCGACCCTGAGCGGGAAGCTTAGGGATAGTTGAGGGAGACGGGCCAGCCCCGATCAGAAGTGCAGCTGTTTGAAGAGGCTG
>JANHFM010005745.1:74706-87798 GCA_032468115.1 Grayia smithii | reverse complement strand
GTGATCACTTTTTGCGACCATCTGACAAGCAAAGTCAAGGGGGGGGGGCAGATTTACTTAACCGTTTCACTAACTTAACAATTGGTGTGATTCACTTAACAACTGTGACAAGCAAGTTTGTAAAACTCACTAAACATCTCACTTAGCAACAGAAATTTTGGGCTCAATTGTGGCTGTAAGTCAAGGACTACCTGCATCTACAGAGCAGATATCTATCTATATCTATATCTCTATATATCATATCTCTATCTATCTCTATCTATCTATCTATCTATCTATCTATCTATCTATCTATCTATCTAGATATTACTCAGTTATATATATTACACTCATAGTTGAGCAAAGAAATGACCAGACTATATTGTGTTTCCACATTAATTTCCCCTGACTTGTTATGAAAGGATTGCAAGAGAGAGAAGGCATCTATTATAGGTATTTTAATATCTGAGGGAGGAGACTTGGGTACCTTTCAAAACAGGAAATCAGGCCAAATGGGTGTGGAGCTTCCATGGCTGTTGCCCTATTTTCAAGAGTGAAAACTATAGCTGGAGTGATCCTGCTGACAAGCACCTCCTTTGTTTTTCTTTTTCTTTTTAACTCTGTACTCTAGAATGTTGTCCCTATGTAATGTCTTGTAGCAATTACTAATGTTGACAGTGACCTGTTTACAGGACACTCTTTAATTGGAGCAGGGCATTAGTGTATAAGCACCATAAACCAGCTAGTTAATGCCAGTGACTTGACATAGATCAGTTTTAGTCACTAATAGCTAAAGAACCAGAAACTGAGAGATTTCAGCATGCCTTACGTGCATTTTCCCACAATACTTATTCGATATCTCAGGGCCTAAATAGTGCTGACCCTGACTCTTTCCCAATTCGTTGAACAACTGTGTTGTCTAAACAGAGTTGGGTGGATTATTAGCTCTCTCCTCTTACTCCCAAAAGAAAAACACCACACTGGAAAAGCCCTGGAAAATTGTTTACTTTTCAAGGCATTCCATCTTTCTTTTTTTAAACTTTATGTTTGAATTATGGAAAATGGGCAGAAAGGAAATGAAGGTTGGGTTTCTGACTCCAACTACAGTAGTGAGCGCCTTGTTTCCTGGTGTCCTTTAAAGCCACACTAAGAAATCACTTAATCCTTATTATCTGCCTCCTCATCCATTGTCCTTTGTAAGGGGTAAACTAGTTAATTGAGGGAGCAGCTGACACAGTGAACTGCTGGTGAACATTTCCAAGCAACGTTCCAAATGATCTCAAATATTTGATTCACTAGTAACTAATTGGTGTGATAAATTATACAGGTATTGAAAGCAAGTTTTGAGATAGTTTTCTTAATAGTTTACTGGATTTTTAATATTCAGTAAAATGATTGGGAAATGGCCCACAATTATTCTATCTTCCCAAAATGAAGGCCATTTTTACTATTTATATTAGAATTGTATCAAGCCTTTCTAATTGAGACAATTAGAGTTAGCTATAATCATTGAGAAGCTTCATCAGAGAAACAGGAGCTGGCATCATCCAAGGAATTATTCAAACATTCAATTGTACCAATAAGGTAATAAGATCGTCATAAAAATGTTGATCCAATGTGTTACTTTTTAAAAACTTTTAAAATTGTATACTGAATGTTCCTCTTTGAGACAAAACTCTAAACCCTAAAATTCAAAACATCTTGAAATGTTGTAGGGTGCCTGATACACTTTGGTTGGCCCTATTTCTTCTATAACAAGTTTTAAGCTACAAATCTCCTTCAAAAAAATTAAGTTTTGTGTCAAGTTTTGTGTCACATTCAGATGTGCTTTCCCCCAAACTCTTAACTCTAGACCAGTGTTTCTCAACTTGGGCACTGGAAAATGTGTGGACTTCAACTCCCAGAATTCCACCGGCCAGCTTTGCTGTCAGTTGAAGTCCACACATCTTCCAGCGGCCAAGGTTGAGAAACACTGCTCTAGACACTGAAAAACATCAAGCAGGAACTATAGAATCATTTTATGGTGGACATTAATGTGGACATCCCACATTAATAGTATAAATATAAGCAGTTTCTGAAAGCAAATTGCTAAAGAGAAAGCTTTTATCATATTTACTTGGGTATTAAAAAGAGGAAGAAAAGACCAAAATAACAAAATTCCTGTGAAAAGGAAGTGTGGTGGATTAGCTCAATTTCTCAGAGAAAGGCAGTTGAACTCATCATGAGGTTTGCACTGCCACATAATTTGAACCTTCAGATTCAAATTATAGCAACTGCGCAGAGATGCCAGTTTGTCTGTGAGATTGTGTTGAAGCTGAAAAACAACTTAGGTAGGAATTGTGCAGATAAATTTTATAATCTTTAAAGAAAAATAATTTGACACTACTTGAAAAGAACATTGTGGACAAATACGATTTCTAAGTGCAGCACTTGGCGTATACATCAGTGAATCCAGGAATAACTGACAATGTTTATTCCCTAAATTCCAAGGCGCTATAAATTGCATATGCCTTGTAGTTGGTATATATAAGCAATAAAGTAGTCTTTAGAAATCCTAGCTTGCCTTGAATATACTCGGGGCAAAACTTTGATTGCACTTAAAAGGTGTCCCAAATCTAACCAATACATCCTTACTGTTAGCTGAGAATGCTGCATTTGGCAAGGGATGTATGCCTAAGTTTAGTTATTTCTTTCACTGTATTAAAATCACTGTTGGTTTTTTTTTTAAAAAAGAGCAAGTAAAAGTTGCACATCTTTCTGCCAGACAATATTAAATAAATAGCTTGCTTGATTCGGTATCAAGCAACACGCTGAGTATATAGAATGTTTTATTTCCTGTATTACCAAAATGGTCAAACACAATTGGACTAGAAATGGCATCAATTTCTGCTTCATCTGGAATGAGGCCGGAACAGCATATAGCATGTACATGGCACCCAGATATCCTCTGAAGGAATTTTGAGAAGCATTTTTAATAGGAACCAAAGTGTTTATTGCATTTTAAAACTTTAGTAGCAATACTGTGTTCTGTGGCCTGCTGCTCCTGTTTCTAATGTCATATGCCAGGCACAGCAGCAGCACTTAATATCAAAAGTGAATTTCCTGACAGTCATTACCGGCTGTCCAAGCTTTTAAAAAAAATAATAATAATAATCCTGCATTCTTCCAATTGTCATGGATGTGTGTACGTATGAGTGCACATGAACATAGGTGTTCAATCCTGGAATTGAGGTGAACTATAATTTTTTTTATGAGGCCAATAACTTTTTTAATACTCTCCTTTGTCTGTTCTGCACCGAAAGAGAGAAATATTGGTGAGAAGTTGTCATACATAAGAATGTGTGCACCTAGCATTTCCCAAATCATCCCAAGTCCTGAATTTCAGAGATCCTTTTCTTTTGACGAAAACTGCTCTCTGAATCACCACGCCAAGAAGCAACTGGCAACGTTCGCCATTCTTGAGAGAAGGAAAATGTAAACATCCAGTTGGTCATAACAAAGAATTTTTTTTAATGAATTCAACTGAAGAGAGAGAAGAACTCCAGTTAGATCTCAATGTACAAACAAAAAAAGGTGTCCGCAGTGCCATGAAAGCATCATTTACAAGTGTTTAAACTTGGGGATGTGTTAATGAACACAATCACAAAAGTAGCAATGAAAGAACACAGAATAGAATCAAGTGGGATGTGGAAATGAACAGCAAGAGAAAGTAAAAAATAATAATTATACTCTTATACACACACATACATATAAAACCTTCATTCTTTTCCATCTAGACTGATTTCATTTTACAAAATGGTACATTAAAATCTGTAAAAGCATGGCCATTCTTTTAAGTTCTTTCTTTCATAGCAGCAACCTTTCTTTAAACCACCTCCATACCATTATCTTTGTTAATTTTAGTGCAAATATTGTAGGCCTGCATTACAAGAAAAGGAATAAGATGACCTCCCCGGCAAGCTTCTCTGCCAATGAGAGATCTTACAGACATTCAGAAAAGGGCTCCCAATTTAAATCACTCCTATCCAAACTTATTTCACCCCGTGTTGGGGAAAAAGAAATGCAAAACTTTTGGATGTGTGGAAAGAAAAAATACAGATCTCTATGGATTTGTATATATGATGGGAAAAATAAAATCACTGAAGCAATTTTTTCTATTGATTTTAACACTGGTGTACATACATCTAAGGTGAATGCATTTAAGATCACAGTCATATAAACAAAGAAAGAATCGGGCCCTTTGATCCTAAAGCATTTTTTCATTTTATACCTTCAATTTACTGTGCTAATGAAGATGCACTTTTTCTTACCAATATTTATTGGGACTACACAGTAGAATCTATACACATGCACAACATTTATCTGCTCACTGAGACAGACCAAATGTCTATTTTCAACACATAATTCTGGTTTTCCGACATCAAAACAGCCACAAAAGAATCAGAACAGTATTAAAATTCAAGAGTGGGAAGGAAGCAGAACCATTTTTAGCACAGAAAAACAGTCTTTTACTGAGAGAGAATTCTCTTGTCCTCTCTTACAATTTGAAGAAGATTGAAAGTTCATTTTTAGAAACCATTTCTCTGTACATTTTTATATGAGAGAATCTCCTCCCCCTTCCATAGATAGGTAAGTTTTGGCGCTTCTTCCACCCCTCCCCAATTTCTCCTAATCTTTATGGTTCTTATTAATCTCATGAGATTTTCAGAGAAAGACATAAAAATGCTTACTTCCTTCAGTTCTTCTGGCTTTGTTCTCTATAATTAGAAAATATGCATATATGTGTACAATTTGGTGTTCCTGCAGATTTCCCGTTTTTTTGTGGGTTTTTTTTTTTGCCATGATATTCTTTCCCTTTGTGTACGCCAAGAACAGCGTTAGACAATCTATTCCATCAGCCTGGATATGGAATCACATCAACATTCTTTGTTGTCAATTAAAAAAAAAAAACACCACCACCAATTCATGCAAACCAATGGATGTAATGGAAGGGCATCATTTTTACTCTTCCTGTGGAAATTAAATCCTATTCTGCTTGTCCATTTTAGATTTTTCTGCCTGCAGAATGGATTTTGAATAAATTGGAATAAAACAAGCACTAGGATTATACTGATATGCAAAAATGCCACCTAAATGGAATGTTGGAACCACTGATTTTTGGAGGAAACAGAAAGTGAGTTATAGGTAAGTCTGTTTCATTCAGTAATTGAGGCAGCCCTACTTAGAAAAGCCCTGGAAAATTTTGCCTGCAAAGCACATTGTCTGAGATACCAACCTTTTCTGAAAGCCCTTGCCTAGTGTTTATTGCACAGATAGATACTTATGGCTTAATGAACACTCCCCCACCCGCAAGAAAAGAATAATTCTCATGAATGAAAAGAATGTGAAACTGAGACTAGTAAACCATTTCTAAACAGAATATATATTCGTGCAGATTTGAACAGAACAACAATGAGAACCAAAATGAAGCACCAAGACAATTCATTGAAAAATTATACAAAGGGAAGGGGAGAAATTATTAACCCTTACCATGTCTAACTATTTTTATTTTAAAAAGAAAAAAAATCAAGATTTTAAAAATCAGTAGGGAAAAAATATTTTTTCCAAATCTAGATCTGCGGCAAAGAAAAGATGTAAACATTATATGTCTATGTAAAAAAAAAACAAGAAGAAATATATGCTATCCTTTGCATTCTCTTTTAAAATATTTGACCCTCTCTGATTAATTTCATTTTGGCATAAAAAATAGGAACAAGTTGCTTAATTAATGGTGGGCAGATTCACTGTAGCCGATACAAAAAATATTTGCTTGCCAATAAATAAGAAATAATGAGTGTTTTTATGATTGGGTGGAATACAGAAGCAGCATACTGCTAAGTTCAAGTGAACTTAGTGAATGAATGAATTAAATAAAACAATATAATAAGGATATTTTTTTTTTAAATCCATTGATACTGATATGACCACCTCAGGTCCTATTATATCACAAGTACTCAGCTGATTTAATAAGCAAAATTCATTAAACCCAGTGACTACACCACCCCTAGCTGTGTCATCAGGTCAAAACAGGTTGAAATTAACAGAAGCTGCAAAGCAAAGAGTTTGCTGGATTGTGTTCTAATGGAAATAAAAAGTCAAGTATAAACATTAGAACTAAGAATGGGTAGGAAGCAGGAATTTAAAGAGAGAGAAAATGCATTAGTGTTGGGAGATAGACTTTTTCTCTGGAAAAGATGCTTTTCCTCCCCAAATACTGCAAGAACAGGAATTGCTTTCTATCAAGGCATGCATGTAATTCTTAAAGTACCTGGGCAAAACATTGCCAGATCAGAGACTTAAATATTGCAAGTTTGGTATAAATCCTATGGATTGTAAAAGATTTGAATACAACATATTCTACAAAACTTGCTTTATTGCACAAAAGCTGTTATTAGGATTTCACGCACAAGCGTGTTACTCACAGAACTATACCACAGAAAACTAGATCTGAGATGTTACTTATCACCACCAGCCTTGTGTAAGATGCTACCCTATATTGCTCTCAACAGGCTAAATAATTCCTACTACTACGTCATCTTCAGCGAGTTGGGAGAATTATAAAACATAGGTCTTTGTCAGAAGCTTGTGAAAGAAAAAGCCAAAACAGAAGAGTTTGTGCCATGCAAATATTTTACAGCATTTACACCTGTGAGGCAGAAGGGAAAATGCCAATATGCCATTTCAAGGGTATAAATGTGCATATTTAAAAAGATGCCAAAGAAAAGCCAAAACTAGAAAAGGTGGATTCAACTACCAAAATATGGCAGTGCTCAATCTGAACACATTAATGAACCAATTGTACAAGGTTGACCAAAACATATTAGCCACGAAGACTACTAGAAAAGCATAATGGCTCATTTACTTCAACCTGCTTGAAGTAACCAGACTGGATGAACCAAATATAAATCTACTTTTGCTAGGTTCCAGGAACCATCATCCAACTGGCACACAAAAACCCATTGGTATAAAAATGAAATGAGAAGCAAGCTAAAATTATCTGGAAAGATCTGACACTACAACCAGAACCAATTATAGAAGTCTAGATATCTAGAAGCATCCCTTTAGATTGCCGTTCCTTCAGCCAAGCTTGAAACATTTTCCTTTCTATCTGATTGATCTCCGCACCATCATGTCCTGCTTCATGGGTTAGGGTTAGGGTCAAGGATCACTACTTAGATACTTTCTTCAATTCTCCCAATTTTCTGGAGCAGTTTTCTTGAAAAAGCACATATTAGCTGCAGGTTTATCTGCGGAATGATGACAAGGTCATAGATTCAACCTGGAATTGAATACCTAACCCTGCTACTGGCACAACATTAATAGAATGAGCATTTTCACAGAGTATTGTCCCCTTCTGCCAATAATCGTTGAACTTCCAAGATTGCAGGTCAAATTATTTAATTTTATTTACCGTCTAATTTTCCATTAATTTCTAAGGAGTTGGAATTTGTGCTAAATGAACTTTGGCAATTTTCTTTCTGAAACACTAAGGCAGAGAAGCATTGGTCCCTTACTTCTGACATAAGTATATTGGGCAGTTCCTATTGATTCTAGTGACAAGAAGATGTTGGTTTTCCCTTCCCGTTGAGATCAGAATCCTCCTTAAAATACCAAACATGAGATGCTGAAGTCTGAATCTTGAGCAATACAATGTTCTTATCATGTGCATATAAAAGCAGTTCTAGACAACTTTTTATTTTGGTTTTACACCAGCCTTCCTCAATATGATATAGCTCAACGTGTTTACAGAAAAACTCTTGTTCACCACATGACTTTTGGCTCAGACTATGCTGTTGCACGTAGAGCATAAATTGGGATGGCTGATTTAAATTATTTCCATAAACATAAATTTGCAATAGGAGGTAACAGTTAGAAAAATTAGTTTGTACACCCTTTTTTCCCTATAAAGCTAATGTTCAGCTTTTATTGCTATAAATAGAAATTTGATAGTGTTAAGTAATGTCTAGGGCATGTTTAGTGGTCAGATGTACTACCAGTAGCCAGAATTTTTTTTCCCTCCTATGGCCAGCATAGGCAAAAATAGATAATGAAACTTCATCAGTCATTTCTGGGTTTAGAAGTTAAGCGGAGTTTGTTTTGGATCTAGTCAGTATTTGGGAGACCTCTAGGGAATCCCAGATTGCAAATTAGACTGGAGTCCAAATATATCCTTGAAGAGGGCAAGCCACCAATGTTGTCCCAAAAATGATATCAGTATGGCCATGAAATCACCAAGAACTGAGCTCCACTTGAATCAAACACAACCTTTACAGTACTCAAATTCCCTGGAATTCATTTAGGTCATCAAATCTGACTTCTCTTATTAGGAAGTAAAAACCCATAATCTAGATCATTCTAAAAACTTCATTAACTAGAAATTCTGATCAAATAGCCTAGCTATTATATTCTAATTATGGCTGTGATCCAGACGCATTAAAAATAAACAGGAATGTGATCACTGATATCAGTGAAAATCAACTTCGAATCAAGATGGCAGTTTCCCAGCTTGAAGAGAGGCAAAGATGCTCACTGCAGGAGTTAAAATGGCTTGAAGAAGATTCCGCCCAAACTCAAGAAGCTGATGGGGTAAAAATCTATCAGCTTCCTTGCCTTGCTCACCCACAGATCACATAAAAGAAGAAGACCTAGTCATTAATATGTTAACCATTAACTTGAGCTACTGTACACTGTGTGTTTTGTAAAGGATAAGTTTTAGAATAAAACTGCCTACTTCCAAATGAAGATATAACTAACCTCTCTCCAATTTATCTGTGGGTATCCCTGCTAAAATCTGCAAATTCTTTAAGTACAGTTGCATCAATGCTTGGCACTACAGGGGATGTATATAAGTGAAACATGCTGCCTTTTTCAGTAGTGAGCACAGATTTTGTTTTTATCAGCCATATTTAGTTAAGAGTTGGAAACCAAGTGCAGCGGGAAGCAAAGTGCAGAATCCATTTTTCTTCAATGGTCTCTAGGACCAGAAAAAGGACAAAAGGACTGATTTGGCCTGACACCATCAGATGACAATGCACATATTCCTGGCCAGGTCCCGATGATTGAAATTTAGCCAAATGGGGAAATTTCTCCAAGGGAGCTTCTTGCACATTCTCCCTCAAATTAATCCCCTTTCCTGATCAGCCGCAAGAAGAATGGCAAAGCAACCGTCCGCAACCTGGAAGCTGGTAGCTTTGTCTGAGAAACAGCACCAGCATGCGATTCAGGCATACTTCAGAGGAAGCTGCATCACACCCAAAGTGGCTGGCTGGCAGCCAAAAGGAAAGAAAACACAGGGTCCTGCAACAGATTTGACAAACACTAATTACAGACGACATCATGCCAGAAACAAAGGCTTAGTGGAAACCCACTCTGGCATTTCCCCAGCTCTCTTGGCACCACTCCTGGCCCACTGACAAAGGTATGTTGCAGATACAGCCTTTGTAGACACAAACAGTGCACTGTTCTCTATTGTCTTCAAGGAGACTCTTTTCTTTTTGTTAACCAGTTTCCCCATCACTTTCCCCATTCCCTAATGAAGACACTGGATGTGTAACTTTTGAAGAACCATTTGGACCTGTAATAAATTTCCCTTCTCCTCCCCCCCAAAAAAACTTCCACCATGTGCCAAAAGCCACCCAATATGGCAAACATTCCCAGGAGGCAGCTCTCAATATCAGCAGTGGTTCAGCAAGCCTTTAGAGTTTTCGAAATGTCATGGTATCCAACAAAAATCAAGAAAATGTTAAGGCCCAAATGAGATCTAACTGGAATGTACTACTTAGCGCAGGAGAAGGAGCCAGGTCAGACAGTCCATTCATCAGCCTAACAGGAAAACGGCTAGCAATTTATGGATGGTCACATCCACTGCAGTAACTGGTGAATGAGGGAAAACCCCTCACCGTTGGATCCTGGGATTGTGACTGCTGCTTACCAACTCCAGACTGATATAGCTTTCATTTGTTCTAGTCTTCCTGTCTAAGGAAGTATCTGGAGCAACATCATTTCCTTTCCTGGCTCTTGTTGGCCTTGTGCTCGAATGCCATTGTGCTGTCTCTGATCTTGAGGTGGGGCTTTTCCCCCCAACAGTAACTGGGTGGAGTGGTGGCTAAAGGGTTACAGCGCCAGTAGAGTTGGAGAGTTCAAGGAATCAGACGACTGATCCCCACTGCTGCTGCTCCTCCGGTGAGCTTTGGAACAGGATTCTGATGGGGAGAGTGGTGAATCCTGGTCCAGCACGCTGGGATAGGTGAAGACCAAGTTGGATGTTCCAGGGGTAACAGCAGGAGTCGAAGTCACCACAATGGGTGTGTTGAGTGGCTCTTCTCCATAAAAACCTCCAACAATGCTGATGGGCTTAATGACAGATCTCTGCCCTTTTTCGGGATCTGAAGAGGAAGAGGGAATCTCTTCCTCCACAGGCTCTTGCTTCACCACCACAGGACCACTCATTCCAGTCCTCAGGGCCTGGAGGTTATGAGGTGGAGGGGTTCGATGCCCCTCGGGGCTGATCTTGCACATGGGGCTATGAGCCATTAACATGAATTTCAACTTCTCTTTCTCTTTCTCTAGTTCAGCAATCTCCTTTTGCAGCACTGATTTCTCCTCCTCCAGCTCCTCTGTTTCCTGTAGATTCAAGATAAAGAGATCGTCAGCAAGAAGAACAGCAACTAGCATTCCAAGAAGGGGTTTCAAGATAAACAGGCTTTACTTCACTTTTAGCAACTGTAGCAGAATATGCATTGGCAGCAGTGAGGGGGAAAGTCTAGGTCAGTTTCTGGACTTCCTATAGGCCCGTTTTCCGCCCTCCCAGAGCCTCCGCGCGAGCCCTGTACTTACCTGGCATCCAAAACTGGCTGCATGGAGACTCCTGGGAGGGGAGGGGCAGCATGGGCATGCACACCCATCTCCCGCATGCGCAGCAGAGACCCGAAAATCAGCTGGCTGGTAGGAAGCATGCGCGCATGTGCGGTGGAGCTGACCTAGGGCAACAGCTAGCGTGCCTGCAGAAATGGCACCATGTGCTAAGCACATTGATATTGCTAAGCACATTGATTTCTGCTTAAGAAATTGTAAGCCGCTCTGAGTCTCTGGAAAGGGTGGCATATAAGTTGGATTTTTAAAAAAATGTGCTACCTGTGGCAAGCGTGCCATAGGTTCACCATCATGGGACTAGGTCCTCTGAGTGATTCTTTTAACTGCCTCAGGATTGAAGGCTGGCCATTTAAAGGCTAGATAGAGATCTGAAAGCAGGTCTGAAACACCCAAAACACAAAACCTTTTCTGACAAAATATCACTACACTGATATTCATATTCAAAATTTAAGCTCCTTCCCAAAATTTACTTTGTTTCTTTACAATAAAGTACTTGTCACCATAAGAATCTATCAAGAACTGGATATTGTCCATGTACACCTACTGGCTGTTTTGATAAATTTGAATCAATGTAATAGGTAAAAAAATTGGAATGATTGCAAGATTAATGCTCTCATTTGCCTTACAAGTAAAGGTGCAACCACAATTTACCTGTAACTGAATATAGATGCATTCTTGCAGCAAAAATATGATCTCCAAAAAGATCTGTATGCAAAACAGGTTTGACATAATTGTAGTTCTTTTGCTGGTCATGAAGAAATGTAGAAAGAAATACTCTATAGGCATTTGCTTTTTTTGTTTTTTTAAATCTTAGGCCATTTTTAACACTTTTAAGTGTTTACTCCACAATGTTTGTATGATTATTTGGTATAAGCAGAATGAGGAAAAGTGGGTAGATCACTATTCATACATATTCCGCTTTATTACTTTACTCTTCTCCTTTTGTTAACCAATTCCCAGCACTTTCCCTATTCCCCAATGAAGGCATCGGATATGTAACTTCTGAAGCTCTGTAATAAAGTTTTCTTTTCACCCCAAATTTTCCCCATGTACCAAAAACCGCCCAACTGTCGCAAGAATCTCCATGGGGCAGCTTTCAACATCAGCAGTGGTTCAGCAAGCCTTTAGAGTTTTAGAAATGTCATGATACCGAACAAAAATAATGTTAGATCATCTTGTATCATGTAGTCATGAAAAATCAGGATATCATATGCCCTATTTACAAAGTTATCCAGCTTCATGTGTAGAGGCAGGCCTACTTTAACACTTGGGCAGGAACTATTCAGAAATTCCAAGACTATAGGTTAGAATGGAAAGTCAAAAACAAAAGACGTCAATGGGAAACTACATCAATACTGTTTTCAAGAAAATGATACTGTTTGTCCATGAAGTCACTGTGTTGAGCTCAATTCAACAAGTCTTCATTTTATCTTACAAAAAACAAAGGACCTAACAAGAAAGGAGGAGATTTATGCAAAATACATACTGCCTGGAGTTTCTCAGTCAGCTCTCGGCGCCTGTTACGGCATTTCGCTGCTGCTAGTTTGTTCCTTTCTCTTCTAATTCTTCGTTTCTCTTCTTCTTCAGGTGATAACTGTAGATAAGCAAATGAGCAAAACATTAGTTCAAGCTGGCAGTTTGCGGGATGAATCAATGAGAAATGTGATTCAACTGATGAACCCATGGTTTAATTTTCACCTTTCATGTATTGTTCAACTGATTTATATTCTGCTTTCCCTTCAGGAGCTCAAGGCAACGTATCGACAACCCTCCCTCCTCCATTTTTCCCACAATAACCACTTTGATTTGAGTGGAGAATGTGTGATTGGCCCAAAGTCACCCAGTGAGCTTCCATGACTCAAGGTGAACTTGAACCTGGATCTTCCCCAGTTCTTGTCCAACTTCTTAATCTCAAACACTATACTAGCCTGGAAAGTGATAGAAATTAGGGCCTGAAGACTGGTGAAGATAAACCAGTTACTTCAAAAGTTATCATGTTACTAGCTGAATAATGCAATTCTGGGTGTGAGAACTGAGGCTCCCTCATATGGATCCAGGGTCTCTGAGAAAACATTCTTTCTCAATCAAGATACTATCAGGGGCTTTGATATAATACAGCACTGAAGCCACTGGGGGGGTGGGGAAGAAAAAGGGATAGCAAGGTGGGGGACAAGCACAGGAGTGGGGGGGGGACCACAGGAA